>JAQZBX010005973.1:0-54662 GCA_029593785.1 Cabassous unicinctus
GGGGGGGTGATGTGTGGGAGCCCTGTATGATGTTATGCATGTTTGTTGTGTAAGTTCATGATGTTTACTGAACACTTAGAGTTTATGTATGTTCATGTATGAATGATATACTTCAATAAGTTGTTTTTAAAAATAACATTATATTCAAGAGGAAAAAAAAAGTAACCGCCTTCTACTTTCAAGGAACTACATCTACCAGAGAAAATGAGGTAATGCGTTTAAAGAATTAAAGTAGAAAGATCACCATGACAGCTTACATTTGTCCCTGCCCTCCACTTTCCTTCCTTAAATCGGATCATCTGCCTTTGTGAAAAAACTATAATATCACATCCATGTCTGAGTATCACCGAGCAGATTTAGCCATTCCTTGGGCATAATCCGCTCTCCTCTAATTGAGTCAGCATCTGGCAAATTGGCTAGAGGGGATTTGCGGCAAGGGCACACCCCCAGGCAGGGTTCCTTGATTCTCAACTTCTGTGATCCCCAGATGAGTCTGGATCACTGTTCCACTTCCAAAATGGGGGCACACTTTTGACACTCTGTCTCAGGCACATGGGCTCATCTCCGAAGCATATGTACAATTTTTTAATTCCTGCATTTCATTTATCCCCATGAAATAAATAGCAAATCTCTATAACCTTCAGGTTATTTGTTATAGTTGGAGTTAGGCCAGCATATTCCAAAATGCTTATGGAGATTTTTCCAGGCTTTCTAAGAAATAGAACATTTCAAAGAGGAGGCGTCTTTGTTTGTATTTCAGTCTGTCAGTTTTGAGCTTAATATGCACAGTCTGTACGACACCTTAGAACTTCTGTTAGGAAGTCTGTGGACCAATTCTAATCTAAACATGGCTATTTAGAAAATATTTCTTGCATATATGCAAGAAAGCAAGAAAAGGTATGTCAAAGTACTGGGTGTGAAAAGGATTCCTGCTCCCAGCTGGATCAGCTCTTCTCTCCCACCAAACATTCCCCACCCTCCTTTGCTGCCAGCAAGTATTCAGAAGAGTTAGGTCTGTTATTACAGATACAGTCACCTGTCTAGAAACTCAAAAGCAAAACCATTTATAGTATAAACATTTCTCCTGGGAGACAGGTCTGCCCTTATTATTTTTTTTTTTTTTTAACTCAGGAGACATGCTAAGGCTTCTCACTGTGTTTAATGCTTTATGACATGTACCATAAGAGCAAAACATATTTTTTAAATGGCCAGTTGATATGCAGAAAAATCATGGTTTCTGAGCATGAGCCAGTGGCAATTGATTTTTTTTTTTCTTTTCTCTTCCTTCAGCATGCATGTACTACCCAAATTAAAGCAGAAACCCCTAGAAATCTTCCTTATGAAAACTCAAAGTTATCCCCAGTCACATGGAACTGCTGATTTTTAAAATATTTCCATATGGTTAAGAACTGATTCAATTCTGGTTTCATTAATTGTTAACAGGTTACTTACACTGGGGAGAAATTAATTTCCTAGAAACTCCTGATATTTTATGATTCTAGGAATTTCTTTCTCTGATTTTTCTAAGTGTTCTTGGAAAAAGCACCCTGCCCTGGTGGAGATCAAGACATTCTC
The DNA here is from genome assembly GCA_029593785.1 of Cabassous unicinctus. Lineage (NCBI taxonomy): Eukaryota > Metazoa > Chordata > Mammalia > Cingulata > Chlamyphoridae > Cabassous > Cabassous unicinctus. The sequence continues at coordinate 1,576 of JAQZBX010005973.1, forward strand.
CCGTTAGCCTCTTAGCTTCAGCTTTGGTCCACTGAAACCAGGCAGAAGTACACAAGCTGCTAACTTAGAGCCAGTTTCATGTAAAAGTTAAGAGAAGGCGCTTGGGAAGTAAACCTAAGACCATCACTGTTTCTGTATAAACTTATACAACCAGTTAGCCTTTCTAAACTACAGTTGTCCCAGTTGTAAAGTGCTCATTTAAAACGGTGCCTGATTTTTACCGTTATTGGGAGGATTTGTTAAGACAATCCACATAAACAAAGCACTGAGCTCAGTGCCTGGCACATAGTTTTCTGCATAATTTTAACCTCTCGTTATTAGAAATCAGAGCTCCAGTTACCTTGTAGGGCTTCTTTTATAATTATCTCATATCTGGGAGACTGACTTTAATAAAATTGATATAAAATGATGCTAATAATTGTACATCCAGTCACATACTAAATTAAAACCTTCTGAAGGGGGGAGGTGGCTAGGGAGAGGTAGGGATGACTTAAAGAAGTGCACATTAACCAAAAAAAATCAAAAGTTAGAAAATTTTAAAACAGCTGCAAAGATTGATTTCTAAGTAAGCAGTACACTGATAATGTCATTGAACAAAAAATTAATACTCAGAAAAAATGAGATGATGTGCAAAAAAAAGCTTGACAAAAAACACATCTCAAAATGTGCTTTATAAGCTACTCACAAACCACAGTTACATGCCTGGTTTTCTTCAAAGGCAAAATTTCAAGTATTGACATGGAATAGGTGGTCTAGGACTTGGCCACTAAAACCATAGAGGTTTGGTTGGAATGATGTGTGGCATTATAACACAGACATAAGAATGGTTTTTTTCAAAGAGCCGTGCCACATTCTATGTCATAGAATAATATGCAAAAGAGCAAAGGGTGGGCTCAAGGGCAAAAATAAAAAGTAGAAAATATTAACCAGTACAATATTATCTCAGCCCTTCAAAACTTTAGCCATCTAGTAAATACATAACTGTGTCTAATTCTCCCGCTAAGTAAAGAAGGAACCGGCTGCCAGATTCCATGATGATGTTCCACACAGACGTTTGAGACAATAGAGAATTTCTTCCCTATCATGAACACCACAAAAGCAACTTGAACATATTTATTTTTTCACTGCCAGAGTTGGGGACAAATTGAGGAGGTAACAGGAATGGTAGAATTGGAACATATCTGGTAACTAGTTGGCCCTCAGCCTACTCAGCTCCTCTCTCTTCCTTCTCACTTACTTAGGATCTAATATTCTACAAAGAAAACCAAACAAAACACTGCCTCACCAATGTAACCAGGATGAAGGTAAAAACAGTATCTACTTCCATGAAGCCCTCAAAGGAAATGTTGTCACCACCCTTCTGGACACTAAGGAAAATTCAAGTCCAGGTAATATAAAGTGATAAGATTAGAACTAACTAATGGTTTCATTTGTACAACCCGTTGTTGCTGTAGTAAGTTTGGCATTATAATAAATAGTTCTAATTTATTTTAATTTTTAAGCAAACTTTCTTTTTCTTTAAACTTATACTTTGTTCAACTAGTAATGCCATACTCTTACAAACTAGAGAAACACAGAAAAATATCACTACAATGCAAAGAAAATACAAATACACTGGTGTGTCTTCATCTCCCTCTCTGCCTCTTGTTCTAAGCAGTACCTATGGCAGGCACAGTTCCAATACTTTGTATGTGTTGACTTATTTAATCATTACAAAAATCCCTTATACTAAGGCCAACAATATTTCCATTTTATAAAATATTTCCATTTTATAGGAAAATTGAGGCCCTTGGAGATTAAGTGATTTGCCCAAAAAAGTGAGGAGAGTAAGTGATGGAGCAAAGAATAAAATTCAGCAGCCTCACTCTGGAACCCCGACATCTTTAACCACAGCAGTGCTGGGTCTTTGTGATAGTGAAAGTGCTGTTTAACCATGCTTATCGTTGTGCATACTGAGCTACACTTCTGAAACAAGCGGCAAATTTCATCTAAAAAAATAAAACAAGCTTTTTTCAGATGAACTTCTTGTGTCCACTTAAAAAGATATTCTCATTACGACGAGCAACAATTCAGAATGAAGTATCTGGTTTTAGGCTCCATCCAGATGACAATGCTGAAAGAGGCAGCAATTTCTTCAAATCCTTGTAGCTTTATTAATGTGGCCAGTTTAAATACATTTTCTGGGATGATAATTTGCCTCAGCACTTGGGGAGTAAACTTTGTACTCTGCCCACCTCTGGTACCACTGGGTATTCTGGGTATTCTTGATTTAACTCTTTTGAATGCCCTATATTAAAATATGTCCCCACTGAGTAACTTGATTTTAGAAAAATTAGATGGTTGGCTTTTTTTTTTAAGTTTACCTGTAAATGTCTGACTTTTATATTAGATTTTTTTTTTTAAACCTAACTAAATATAAAATGATTGAGCAGCAACTTTTTCTTCAAACTTCTATAGACACAGCTCTATTGTATCTAGGGGGAAAGCCAGTATAAAGTCAGCTTAGCTTTGTTCTTTTGTTTTTCACCCATTTTTTTCTGCATGAATGCTTCTACTCTCTTTTTACCATCCCTGTAATTCAAATGTTACAAAGTTCTCTTTTCATTTAATGTACTTTGAACACAGTGAGTCCTTTTGATCTACTTGTTCATTCTTTTTTCAACCTAGGAAACTTTTATTTAATTATATCTCTGAATAATTGCTTCAGTTCTACTTGTTATTTATATTTCCTCTGGAACACCTATAATTCTCAGGTTGGCTTTCCATTCTCTATCCTTTACATGGATCATTTCCTCTCATTGTGTTCAAACCTTATTTTCCTCCTCTCCATTCTGAAAGAACTTCTCAAGTTTGCCTTCCCCATAACTTATTTGATTATTCATAATACCCCTTCTGTGCTTTACTGATTTAATTCTGTTAGTACATCTTTAGTTTTTCAACAATGTATTTCTAATCTTATTAAAGTACAGTCTTACTACTCCTATTTTATGGTAACCATGTCTCTTTTTTCAAACCAGAGGTGATGTCAGGTTTCTACATTTTTTTCTCATTCCTATAGTAAATCTTTTTCAGAGAACTGTTCTTCCTTTTTATCTTCAAGATGATATTCCAATTCACTTGTTTCATTGTAGTTGTTTTACTTTTTAAATGAAAGAGAGATCTTACCAGAGCCAGCATCCAAAGGACACGATGTATATATTAACTTTGGCCATCTTCTTTGCCCAATTGAGTCCTGGTCAAATTTCTTTTTCAGGTCTATGTCTGGATGGCACCTGGATGTGCACAGAGCTCCTAGACTAATTTTCCTACTCTTGAATGAGATGGGGTCATTCCAACCCCATTGTTTAGATCTCTGACTGTGAACAAATGGATCATGTAAGAAAATACAGTACAAGCAGGATTCTTCCTATTACTGCTTATCTTCCACTATCCTCTTCTGCTGGGGGCACCCTTGTGACACAAGGGCAGCTGCTGAGTTTTCTGATTGATAAAAATCTTAAGTTCTATGCTAAGGGCAAACAGAAGAAAATAGTTGAAAGGGTGTTATGCCAACTTTCAGGTGGGCCTAGAATAATGGACAACTGGTAGACTCTTTCAGACTTTCAGACTGTTACCATCAGCCTTCGATACTTAATTGTAACTGTTCTACCTTCTGGCAAGAAGTGAATGGTCAGTTTTTGGTTTTGGCACAGTACGAATTTAGACCTTTTTCTGTAGAAAAGATTGTTTGAGGGACTGTTTACCAGAAGCTATTTTTTAAGTGGAGGTTCTGAGGTGTGTCCTGAGGAGAGAGATATCCCCTGCCTTCGTTACCTTATTATTGGTGGACAGGTGGACATGCCAATACATTGGCCAGAGCCATGAATACCTACATTCTTTTCCTGACAGTGTCATACAGCGTGATAAAAACGCAGACACCTGAAATATTCTAGCAGTTCATGAGCTGACAAGGTGGCATCTTCAATAGTACTGGAGTAACACGGCACAACTGTCTTTGAAATGTCAGTGGAAGCCTGGGAATAGCTTTCAGCACTGGCCCAAAGTGATAAGACTACTTTTCAACAGAAACTTCAAGAGAAATATGAGTTATTTTTTAAATCCCAGAGATTAAAAAGAAAAACCCAACAACCAGGAATTAAGAAATTAAAACTAAAATTTCAATTAGAGTTTATAAAATTTAAAAATTAATTTAGAAAGCAAAACCAAGTACTTAGAAATTTGATAAATGATAAGCATTAACTGACACTAAGTATTCAGTTTTGTGACTCACTATGACAGTCTACAATTCCCTTTAGAAAAGACTCTAAGTTTCTTCAGTATCACATATAAATTAAAGAAACCAAAGGTCAGTTTAGGAAGCATGGTGGCTATAGTTTATAGTTAATCTTTTAGAAATTTTAGACAACTTCTATGTGTTAATAATAGCATAACGCTGGATATTTCTAGACAGATATAAAGCCTATATTTGGGGAAGGGACTAATTTCTGTGGAAATTGACACTTGAGTTTAAAAAGCAGAAAACAAAACAGAAGACCTACTCAGGGGAACTTCCAACTCCATATTCAGGTACCTTGTTGTATGAACCCTGCCACCTCAGCAGATTGGGACTTGGCTTCCTTTCCTTATTTAACTTTGATTTCTAGCATCAACAAAGCTAAGCATACACTGTAATTAAGAGAATAATACAGGAACTGAGGAGACAAAATAGAAATTGAAAATTAATTAAGATTAAGTGAAATTAGCTTCACTTAATAGACACTCACAGTAGTCTAGTAACAGTAAGCTTATTAGTTCTATTGATGTGTATTCATAACAGCTTAAAGAGTCTATATTAAAATTCTGTCTTTGAAAATATTTCTTATTATCAATCCAACTGCTTGATGAAACATTCTAGAGGGAAGTCATGCTCCTACTGACTTAGATTTTTTTAACTTCGTGATCATCTCTCCTCATGCATAAATGGAGTGGTCCTAAGAAAAGGTGAATCAGGTACACACAAAACATGTCACAGTAAATATTGCCTCATCTTCTCAGTCCCAAGGACATTCCAGCCCACAGCAATTTCTAAGTGGTTAAAGTATAAGGCTCTTGTGAAACATTTAAACTCTAATGACTCAGGCTTTCGATATGATAGGAAAGAGCTGTAATTTTTCTCGTAATGAGCAAACAATTTTCTTCTCATGGCTGAAATAGATGTCTTTTCTGTTGGATGTTTCAGTACCATTTGCATACTCATCTAAAATAAACATTTTTGTTCTTCACCAGATTTGAAATAAAAAGCCATGTGTGTGACTGAGTAATGTAATCATCCTATAGTCTAATAAATTGGCTTTAAGTGTTTGTTCACTATTCATGTCTTAAAATGTGTGAAGACTTCATATTCATTGACACAAATAAAAGCAAGACTATTTTCTAGAAAGAAAGAAACAAAATTTTTTTTTTTTTTTTTAAATAGCACCATATCTTTGTAAATCAGTTCCTTGAAGAAGAAGAACAGGTTTGTTGGCTTATGTTTTTACTGAAATAACTCTTTAAATTTTTCTTCATATTTAATTAGTAGCAGGTGTTTAAAAAGCAATTCGATGAGTGATATTGTCTTCTGAGTGCCCATTTTTTTTTTGAAATCTATTTGGAATTAACATTTAGACAAGAGTTCCCGACAGCAGCACTATTGGTATTTGGGGCCAGGTTATTCCTTATTGGGGGGGGGGGCTGTCTTGTACATTGTAGGATGTTTAGGGGCATCCCTGGCCTCTACCCACTAGGTACCTGCAGCAATCCTCTCCTCAGCTGTGACAATCAAAAATGTCTCCAAATATTACAAAATGTCCTTTGAGGGGCAAAATCACCCCCTGGTTGAGAACCACTGTCCTATGGCCCTTACGAAAGGGTGTCAGCCCTGAAAATGAGCAGAGCTCTTTCTTCTTGGGTAGAGGAAAGTAACATGTCTGGATGCCCGAGGTATGGTTCTTGCTCACACAAAGGTGTTACTGGGCCTCATGACATCCATGTCATTGCTGTTTGTCAATCAGCTAGCATGTGGCTTTTTGTGGCTGGAACATCACAATCCTTGTTTGGGCTGGGGTGGAGGGTACTCACTGTTTTCAGCTGATGAACCCGGTTGAACTCCAGACAAGCATCCCTCAAGGAAGAAAAATAGGTTCGCCATCAACAGAACCAAAAGTAGAGCTTCTAATTTGCAGTCTTCACTCCATTTCTATCTTTCTTTCTTTGCCCCATCAACAATGCTTTTTGGGAAATACACATTCTTCAGTCAGCAATTCCTAGAAGGAAGTTCCAGTTCCTTTCGTCCTCCCACCAGGCCTCTTCCAAATGCCCTCATCATTCTCCAACTACTAAATGGCTCCTGTTCAGACAATTGAATTCCACTGTAGCTTGCCTTGACGCTATGTACCCCTATCTTGCTTCCTAAAACAAACATGTTCATCTAGTTAACACAAGACCAATTGTATACCCTGTCCCCTAGCTGCCTCCCCACAAGAGCTCTGTACAGAAAGCAGAAATGAAGCAAGTCATTTTAAGAGTATCAATGGGTAGCCAAGGAGTAAGTAAACGTGCTTATTATTCATTGGCTGGGTTGTGTTTTCAAAGTGCCTAAAGGAGAGGCTGAAGTGTCCATCCCTAGGAAGAAATGATTTGCAGAGCTTCAGGTGTTTACCAAGAAAAACCAGCTACTACAAAGCACTAGGTGAGGAGGGCAGTTTTTATAAGACGACACACAAGGAGCAAAAAAGGACTCATTCTAGAATCATTAAAAATAGAATGTGGTCTGGTCTGGCATGAAATCAGTTACGTAAGTGATATTCGTTTAGGAGAATGCCCTCTGGGTTGAATGTCAGGGAGAATCTAGTTACCTAAAGACCATTTCATTTCTAGTTAAGATTCAAAAATGAGCCCAGATTGAGGAAGGGCAGGCTCCAGGTTGTTCTGATGCCTGATGCTATCTGTTTTTAGAGCTCTGCCCAGATCCAGTTTCTCCCAGGTCCAGAGTAGTCTAAGAAGGCCAACATGGTTCCAAGGTCAGTCTGCAATTGCATTTGCCCCAGTTGTTGTCAGAGTGCAGCTTTCCTTGGGTCACCTGGAACCACCCCTGACCCTTCATATAATCTACACAAATCACCAGATTGAGGATTAGGCTGTGACTTCTTTCTTTAGGGGATCTGAAACAAGACCAGAAACAAAAGACTAGAAGCAAAATTTCCCCCACAAAGCCCAATAGATCAACCTTCAGAGAAGAAGTTCCCAATATTTTGAAGTAAACCAATGATGGAGGCCTAAAGGAACAATCTGCTGGTCAACCTCTACCCTTTCTACATTCAATCCCCAAACTGCTTTCACTCTACGATGTGGGAGATAGAGTAAGAGTCCCTGGTGCCATGAGCAAACAATTATGATCACATGCTGATACACAGCTGTAGGAAACATAGCCCTCAGGTCCAGATTCAAATGTACAAGAAATAAAACTTTTCAATTTCTACAATAAAAATTTTTATTTGGAGCACCCATGTCATTGGGTGAGGTTAAGGAAGAATGAGAAACATAATGTCATGCAATGCAGGGTCCCCCAGTGCCATCCACAGAAATAACCCTTAGGTGGCTGTGGGTGCATGTCCAACAAGACCTAGCAGTGGAGGGGCAGCACCTGTCCATGCACCAAGTCAGAGATCTTCAGGGTCTCAGCTCCTCAGTGACTGAGCTGCAGAGACACTTGCCATGGGCTTTCTTCTCCTTGGCTGTAAGACCTCCTTAGGTCCAGAGCTGAGCCCCTCATGAACACAAAGGAAACCTATGACTAGAGTGAAAGAGCTGTACAAGGCTACTTCTGCCCAATGTGCCTAAACACTTCTACCCAGGGCAGCTCCTGCCATGGAGGGGTTCTTGGAAACTAGGAAAATTACCATGTCTGAGAGCTGTACCCAGGAAGCAAGCCATAAGTCTCCTCAACTCTCAGATTACCTAAACTCATCTGAGGTTTCAAGAGTGTTTCCCACCACCCCATGCCAAGGCTGGCTCCTTCTCCAGAATCCACCAGCATCTAAACTTTCTTTTTCAGATTTGACTCGCTTCTCATGCCAAGCCCATGAAATCTTTATTTAAAGGGGCCAAGGTAAGTAGACATAGAGGAGTTGCTCTCCTTCTTACTTCATAAAGGTTATACACGCAGACTTTGGCTTTTGAAATTAAAAAAAAAAAAAAAAGCCAGGAATTTGGTTCTTTTGTTCTATTGTAACAACTCCTCTGAGGCATCTCTTGGTATTTATTAGTTTAGTTTGAATGGGGGATGAGAAATAGAGGGGGAAAGCTCAAACTATCATCCTACTGCATAATCAAATGGTGAGAGTACCTGCCTTTAAGGATGGTTTAGCTCTAGCACAAAGTTGTATGGCCAGCTATCCTGTTTTCGTATCCATTTCAGACTTTCTCATCTAAGGCTGAAGAGTCTTTCCGTACTACAGGTGAATACAGCGCGTGCAGCTCGTTTCAGCCTCTTTACGAGCTGTTTAACTATCAGCCCACATGCTGCTGGCCTATATTCTTAAGTGCTCCTGATAAGTAGGTTGCCTGTTTCTTAATTTCTGGATCTTTCAGTAGTGGCTGGGTTACACACTCTCAGAAAATTTCGATTCTAGGTTTCTGCAGTCTCCTTGATTACGGGGCAGTGAGGCTATTAAGGTTGGTTTTGGATATATTATTTTCTATAAATAAAGAGGATGGCTTGTTAACCATACTCAGTCATGTGTGTAGATGGTACAAATAAATAGAGGGATTCATTTCTGAATGTACAATTTCTTTGGAGTTACTAATCAATAGTATAAAGGAATAATTCTATATGGTAAGTAGCATCTAAAATCTAAATAACATTGTTTCCTCTTTTTATTGAGAGCGTAAGAAGAAAAGCTTTGTTGTTCCAGTCAAATGCTAACAATTTGGGTCGCTTCCCTTTACCAACGTAGAAGCTGACTCAGCACCTCCCTGGACATGACCCTGAGCCATAAGGCGACCTTGGAAGGCCTGGGACAGGGAGCTGTCAGCCTGGGATGCAGATGTGCCTGAAGATGATTCACAAGGTGAGTGATCCCACGTGTCCAAACCATTCCCTGTACCTCCTTCCACTCACCAATAATGGTCCTTTGCTCCGACAAGACAGCACCTATCTGGCTTCCCTGGACAGGGAAAATGCATTAAAAGCTTACGTAACTCCAACTCTCTCTTGTTTGTTGAGTCCTATTTCACCACTTTTCTCAATGCTGTTTGTAGGTTAGGAGTGCCTTCAACTGCATTTTGCCCGTTATAAAGAGCAAAGAGTGTAAGCATCTAGACAAATCAAAGTGAAAGACTCCCCTACACCCTGGCAAAAAAAATAACCGTCTTGGAAAATAACATGGCTAAATTCAAAGTGATAAGATTCCTTGTCTGGCAGAATGGAACACAGAATGAATCTAGAGAATCAATAGACCCAGGAGGAATTTAAATAAATTTAAACTAAAAAGTGTTATTAGTTTCTCTCATTTAGCTGCCTTTGCTTTTTCTGAAGACTCCTGGGACATTGCAGCCACAAAACAAATTAAAGTAAAACACACGTTTCAGTGACGCCACTGTCTATTGTTTTAACGTTAATGCAACTACTTGAGAAGCAATATTTATCTAGTAAAGTCATTAATACAATACAATTCTCTCTACAAGCAACACGTTTTGTGAAACTTGTAAAATTTTGCCCTTTTTTAATGGTTTCATAAGAGCCTAAGACATCACACACACACACACGCACACATTGAAGAAGATACTGAGGGCAAAGATGGTGTGCATTCATCTTTGTATAATGACCATCCTAATTTACAACTTTTAAGTACACAGCAAATTGCTTGGCTCTCCAGCAAATTTAATATCTACCATGAGTTTTCTGTTTCTTTTGTGTTTTGTTTGTTTGTTTGTTTTGTTGTTGTTGTTTGTTTGTTTGTTTTAGGAGATACTAAGGACTGAACCCAGGACCTTGTACACGGGAAGCAGGCGCTCAACCAATTGAGCTACATCCACTCCCCTTCCATAAGTTTTAACCCTGAGGCTAGCCAACCTCACTTTCCAAAATTAGGTACTGGGAATTTATTTCCTCTGTGGATAAAGAACAAAGAAAAATGCAGTCAAAGGACTTTTGTTGTTGCTGATGTTGTTGTTGTGATTCAGTTGTCTGCATTATTAATGATATCTCTTGTAATATGATTATGATTTTCAGCCATATGATTTAATCATTCGAAGGGAATTGCTTCTTAGCTATGAAAGTTGATGAAAAGTGAAGAAAATATTCTAGATTACAGAAAGAGAAAAATACACACACACAAAGACTTGGAATGATTATGGGTATCATTCTACGTTATTTGTTTCTTAAAATATGGAGAGATAAATGGTCTGACACTTAGACAATAGTCTAGAATTATTTCTTGTGCCCAAATACAAGAGAAAAGTCCTCTCACATGCCCACACACACAAAAAAATGATATGGCAATTCAACCACCAAAAACTCTATGTAGAATTTTAGTTTAGGTTTCAACTCACCATTCGTATACAGAAAGAGACAACATACAAGTCCCTGACTTACAAATGGCCTGTTCTTATAGGCCGCCTTATGGTCTCATCTCCCCCACCCCCAACTCAGAACACATGCAGAGGGCCTCGCCATCAAAAGAGAAACTGTGAACAGATGTCCAGGTAATAAAGAATCATGATGTTCAGGACTCAAGGAGAGGAAAATGCATAAAAATCAAGAACAGAATAATGTGTTCCCCCTGGTTCCAGATTCCCAGGAGGGGCCTGCCTACCTGTAGGGATGCCTTGTGCTTGGGGGAAAAGAAATAGTGAAGGGAAGACTATTAAAGTCCTGCATTGGGAAGGAACGTCCTCCCATTAATACACTTTTGGTCCTCACTCAAATTAAAAATAAAGGTAAAGAAAACTGCATGGTTTGTCATGAAAATTGTTCCTATGGGAAAATACATTTTAAGTTCAAAAACAAAAAACAACTTGTCCAGAATTTATTGAGCAGTGACTAGGTAACACATACTTGTTAAGCCTTTTACATGTGTCACCTTGTTTATTGCTTTCCACAACACAATGCCAGGTGGATGCTCAAAATTTCCATATTGCAGAGGGAAACCTGAGGCTCAAAGAGTCTGAGAAGTGGTGAACCAGGAAACACCGAAGCTCTGGACTAGCCTGGCCTTTCATTCACTCTCTCTTAGTGTTGGCTGACCCGTACCTGCCGCCGCTGCCACCCATGATTGATGATGATCATTTTCTTTTCTAATTGAAATGACTTATGATCTCCTGTTTTCTTGAGTTTAGAAAGAGGCAAGCACTCAGTTTAGGGCTGGATCATCAATTCCTTGAAACCAATGACTATAATTTACATTTTTCTGCATCCCAAACCACACCTAGCCAAATCACTCTTAAGTGGTAGGGATTATTGATTCAATTTGATTTGATTTGTGCTTTGATTTGGTACACACCCATGGTTTGAGGAGTTGAGATGACTTAAACCTTTCCATTTATAATTTGGAAAGACTATGTTAGACTTGCAAACAAAGCTGATGTCCAAACCAGAAATAGCACACTCCTGAAGCCAGAATGCTCTATGTTTTAACATCCAAAAGTACAGACCAAGGGATACAGCACTAAAAGAGTGCAACTTCATCAAATCATTATAAAATAATGTATGTGATACATTAATGCATGTACATAGAGCAACAAGTTTTCAAGGTTTGGGAATGAGTACCTGGGCTCAGTGGGTTATGAAATCCAATGGAAATCCTTGAAAAGTATCCAGCACTTAGTGTTTCCACACTGGTATGCAAAGACAGACACCTGGTCTCCCTTGAGTGCCGCAAAGAGTACTTCAGATGGGACACGAAGGAGGCTGCGGATAAGACTAAGGTACACTTAACAGTGGTGAGAGGAGGCAGAATGCTGGAGAGAGGAAGACTTCACTTTGATGATGAATTACACGGATGAGCGTCTGGAAGGAAACCAATGTGGACTTACCTTCGTCTTCTATTGTTTACTGGCAGATCCATTTGTCCTTCAGTTAATTTTAGTTCTCCTTTCTCCTAAAGCTAGCTTGTCTTATTAGCTGTTGCTCTTAGTCCCAGTCATTTCTAAATACTTGCCATACCTAGCACTAGTAAATTAAGAGCCCTTTTTGTAAGATTTATATTTCTTTAAACGGTAAATTTCACAAAGTTCACTCCTTAAAATCATTGTGTTGGCAAAGATACAAAGTGGATTATTTGGGTGCTCTTTCCCTCACTCCTGGGTCTGTGTGGCGTGCATGTGTGCACACATAGGCTGGAATTGATGGAACCTCAAGAATTCCTTTGATGAAATTGCACAAGTAAGGAACTGTCTCCTCTATATAAAGGTACTTGGTGTGAAATCACTAAGCTACACATGGCATAAGGCCCAAATTAAGGGTAACACCAAAGACAGAAGAGAGACGGCATAGGCTGACCATGACCCCAAGGTTTCAGATAGCTTCAGATGCACAAAAACAATGTGGTATGACTGCTGAAAACAAACTAACTAAACCTAATCCAATCTTAGGCTATATTATACAGCCATAATATTTTGACTTGTTATATATGGTATATATAATACCATTGCATAGTATGCTGGTCAGACCACCAAGAATACTCATGTTTCAATTCCCAGAGTCAGCTTTGGAGAAAGAACTACTGTTCTTCCAAAGAGGATGGCCAAGCTGAGATGGAATGTGGCAAATTACATTATTATTCCTAATCTTCCACTGCCACTCCCTGAGAGAGGATTGTATGACCCCCACACCACTGACATCAGGCTAGGCAATACACCTGTGGTGACAAATTAAATGTGAGCAGAAGTGAGGTGGGCCAGCTTTGAGTAGAAGCTTAAACAGCCATGGCATGGCTCCACCATCATATTTTGCTTTTAGCCTCATACTTAAATTGTTCCAATAGATGCTTCAGCCTAGGTCCAATGATGATGAGTAAGAAATCAGTCTGTGTGGTTTTAAGTCACTGTGGTTTGGGGAATGCTTGTTACTATACTCATGGAAAGCTAATGAATAACAGGAATATGAAAAGACTCAGATTAGGAAAGGTTAAAGGAATATCAGTCCCTTGCCCAGGCCCTGACACAAAAGTAGATACTGAATAAATAGCTATTAAATTAAATTAAATTAAAATGGAGCAAGGTCCTTTATTTGGGGGCCTTCAAAATATACAAAAATCCATTACCTTGACTGCCACATAATCAAGAGTCCAATATTTCATAGGAAGGTGGTCAAGGACTTTTCTTCTCCACTGCAAAATCAAGAGGTGGCATTAATGGATTCTCTCATGTCAGAAAGTTAAAAGATATTTATCATTAACTAAAACCCTCCTCACCCAAAAAACTGGTAGCAGACATTCATCATTACTCTGGCAGGTGCAAAACACCTTTGAATCAACTTCCCATACTCTGGGAATTTTCTATACTATTAGTCCAGAAAATTTGCCTTCCCAGAATCCTTTGCCACTAGGGACCTACATTCTTCCTTGTGACCTAGGTTCCCTGAATAAAAGGCACCTGTGGACACTGGATTTTGGAGGTGAGCCACATGGCAGGGGAGTGGAGGATGCATCTCTAGCAGAAGCATGGTTCTTTGAGGGCAACAATGGAAGAGGAACTTTAATCCCAACCTTTATGAGTTGTCAAATGGTGTTTGCACTAAAGTCCCCATAGTGGGCTGCACATGACTCCTGGTTCTTTGATGCAAACCCTCGTATCACAGTATTCACACTGCAGGGAAACCATAATCTTACATGACAATTATCACCAATGTCTTCTCTTAGCTTCCCTGTGCCCACATAAGAATCTACAATGGTATTTCAACCAATTCCCATTCCAAATATTATACAATTGGTTGGCTTAACAACAGGAATTTATTGGCTCACAGTTTCAAAGGCTACAAGGCTTGCTTCCTCCCAGGGTTGGAAATGTTCAGGAGAGCTAGCAATCCGCGGGGTTCTCTGTCACATGACAATGTCCTCTCCTTTCTCTACCTGGTTCCCTTGACTTCCAACTTGTGGCTCCTCTCCATGGATTTCTCTTTATAAGGTCTCCAATAATAGACCCATCCTGATTCAGTTGGCCACATCTTCAAAAGATCCTATTTCTAATAGGTTCACACCCACAGGAATGTGGGTTATGATTAAGAAAATGTTTTTTTCTTGGGGTACATAATTCAATTGGCCACAGTGGGCTTCAAAGTCAACAAATAGGAATTTCAGTACCAGTTCCTTACCTGAGTAAAGAGTTAAGACTCCCTGATCAAATCTTTCTAGTAGCTGTGAGAAGTGACCTAACCCCTGTATATACTGTTATAAATAAAACCTATGCTAGAAAAATAAGAAATAAAATGCAAAGATATTACATAAATAAGATGTTTCCTTCATCTGTCTCACACCTCACCCCATAGCCCATCACACTGCCTGAATCACTACTCTTGTTCTTCTTTAATTTTTTTCTGACAATTTCAATGTAAAAGAAAGGAAAGGACACATCATAATAAAAACAGCTGTTTCTTCACTGGATGAATTCATATCTATCTCATCAAATGGCAGCCTCTCGATGATCCCTTTTGGCTTTCTAACATTCCATTTTTCTTACCTTCCATATACATAATTCCTTAGAATGTTCTGATATTTCAGTAAACACTAGGTGATTAATAAATGCCTACTTTGTGCTCATGATGGCATCTCTGTTTTTCCTCGTCTTTCTTCTCTTGTCTTATTACTTAAATCTGCTACAAACCTATTTATATCAAACTCTTACCATCACTGTCACTATCATCACAAAAGTCAAATCATTGACTTAAGTTTGTTGTAATCCTAAATAGAATATTTTATCAAAAAATAAGATTTTAAAGGACTAGTTCTACTGTACTTTTTAAAGCACTCATTTCATGAGGGAGATTGCATTGTGAAATTTTGCTTTTAGATAATAAAATGAGTGTTTTAATATTACCCCTCATCTCTGGGATAAAACAAGAACACACAGATAGAATCTAAAATAAGAAGCCTTATGTGTTCAAGTAAGAGAGGAGCCAGAAGCACTTCTAATACTATTTTATCAGCCTTGGTTTAAGACAAAACTTCTTTTTACACAAATAGAGAACAGAGAGTGGCCTTAAATTTCCCTCATATATGCATATAACAGTCGTGAGACTACAAAGTAGACAGTCAGTTAGATGATTTTTCCTAGCCAGCTACCTCCTATCTAGCCAAAGAAATCCTAGGCAGTTTATCTAATTATCTTATTTATCTTAGACTTATAATGTGCTATGCTTTTTATCTGCATTACCTTATTTATGAGTTCTATGAGTTAGGTAGTATTATTTCCATTATATAGATGAGACTCAATGAAGTTAAGTCATTGTCCAAAAGTTATGTAGGATGAAAAATTAGCAGTAGGAGTTTTCAACACTAACTGCACACTAAAATCCCCTTGGGAATTTTTTTTAGTTTTTAATTTTTTTATTATTTTTTTTACTTTTAAAGAAGATTTAGATAATATAAATGCTACATAAAAAATATAGTGATTCCCCTATGCCTCCCTCCTCCTCCCACACTTTCCCACATTAACAACATCTTTCATTAGTGTGGTACATTTTTTACAATTGATGAACATATATTGAAGCATTGCTTCTAACCATAGACTATACTTTACATTATAATCCACACTTTGCCCTGCACAATTTTTTAGGTTTTGACAAAATGTATAATGGCCTGTATCCATCATTGCAATGTCATGCAGGACAATTCCAATGTCCCCCAAATGCCCCCATGTTACACCTATTCTTCCCTCTCCCTCCCCTCAGAACCTCTGGTGGCCACTGCCTCTATATCAATGACACAAGTTCTTCCATTGCTAGAATAATAATAAGTCCATAGTTGCATTCCCCCCTTATGTTTGTTCATTCTTCAATCTCAAGGATTTGGGGATGGTGATGCCCACTCTGTTTCTGATTGAGAGGGTGCTTAGATCCTATGGGGCAGATGGATGGAACTGTCTTGCTTGCAGTTGTAGATACTCTATGCTTTTGGGGATGGGTGCTGTCCATCATCATCCTTTTGTTAGCTGTCCTGGGTGATTCCAATGAATTGGAGAGTAGGTGTTGCACTCTATTGAGATTCGGGGCTCAACTGGCATATGAACAGACCAAAATTTAAGTCTCTGGGACATATGTTTAATGAGTATAGTGCTAATTATGGGTTCAAATAAAAGGGGCAGAAGAGCCATGTGTAAGAAAATTATAAATGAGTCTAACTCATATTCCAAGGTAAGGCCCACTGACAGGGTACCAAATTCCTGAGATTGTCTGCCCTGCCTATGGTGTCTAGATGTCTCTAGAGCCCTCAGGAGCCTCCCTATTTGAGGCACTGTTTACTGTGGCAGTCAACAAGATCCTGCTAATACACGTATAAGCGTAACCTCTGGAATGACTTCTTGACTCACTTTGAAATCTCTTAGCCATAAAAACTCCTTTGTAATTAATATTTCTCCATTTTTGTCACAGTCTTTTTCCAGATGCACCACTAGTCAGTCCTTGGTAATAATTGCTCGGTGCCAGGGAGGATAAACCCCGGAAGTCATGTCTCACGCTGGTTGGGGGAAGGTAGTGCATTTATATGCTGAGTTTGGCTTAGAGAGAAGCCACATTTGAGCAACAAAGAGGGTTTCAGGAGGTAACTCTTAGGCAATATATAATACTAGGCTAAATTTCAATTTCACAAGAAAAGGTTCATAAGTACAACTATCAATATCAAGGGCATGGCGTAATGGTCTGTCCTCCTTTGCTAAGCACTGCCCACGTACTCAGGGGATTTTTGCCTCTCTATTAGAGAATGTAGCAGGACTAACCAGGATGGGAATTCAATATTCTTTCAGTTATTGTGTGGGTCTCTACCCACCCTTGGGAATTTTTAAAATGCTAATGCTGGGCCCTATCCCAGACCAGTGACTCAGAATCTCCAGGGATTGGGGATGAGTATTAGAATTAAAAGAAAAATGAAAACCTGCCAAGGTGTTTCTAAGCATTCAACTAGATTTGGGAACAATATTTTATAGCTACATAGCAATTTACTAAGTAATTTCACAACCAACAGATATAAATCTTACAAAATCCCAATGGGGAACATCATCAACATGGTAACATAAGACATCCCCCGAAAAAACCTCCCCAGAGATTCAGTGAACATAAAAACAAATTCCACTTACTTAGAACCCTGGAGGATGGTAGAGACTGGAGAAGGACTCCACAAACACTGAATCAAAGAAAGAGAAAAATATCAAGTAGAAAAGTTCAATCCTGGTCTGACCAGTCCTCTTCTCCTCCCCCTCACTCATTCCTGCATAAAGTTTGGGAGGTCTTCAGAAACAGCAGCCCAGACCCCTCCCACCTGGGGGGCACAGTCTACAGAGGAACTCACAGCACTGAGTTAGAACCCCACACTTATCCAGGCGCAGGGACCCAAGTCCTCAGAGACCAGGGAGGCACACAAGACACCGAGAAATGCTGCATACAAAAGGTCCCCCAGGGTGGGGTAGAGAAAAACCTCAGCAGAAGGATGGTGGTCAAGTGGTGCACTCAATCAATCCAGTTACTGACAGAAGGGCCCCCTAAATGCAAAATGGACTTTTCTAAAGAGACCCACCTTTCTGGTTTGACCCTATCTGGCTCCCCAGGGCAGAGTAACAAAGCAGGGAAAAAACCTGATTCTCAAAGCACAAGCAAGGAAAGAAAAAAATAGACATGGAAGCTCCTCAAAATTAAAAATGTTTGTGCCTTAAAGGACTTTGTCACAAAAGTGAAAAGACAACATACTCAATGGGAGAAAATATTTGGAAACCACATACCTGATAAGGGTTTAAGATCCAGAATACATATAAATAAATTCTATAACTCAACAATAAAAAGACAAACAACTCAATTAAAAAACAGCCAAAAGACTTGAACAGACATTTCTCCAAAGAGGATATATAAATGGAAAAGGCACATGAAAAGATGCTCAACATCACTAGCAATTAGAGAAACACAAATCAAAACCACAATAAGATATCATTTCACACCCACTAGAATGGCTACTCTTAAAAAAAAAAAAAAGAAAATTACAAGTATTGCAGAGGATATGGAGAAATAGGAACACTAATTCATTGTTGATGGAAATGTAAAATGGTACAGCTTCTGTGGAAGACAGTTTGGCAGTTCCTCAGGAAGCTAAATATAGAATTAAATATGACCCAGCAATCTTACCACCAGGTATATACCCAGAAGAATTGAAAGCAGGGACTTGAACAGATATTTGCACACCCATGTTCATAGCAGTATTATTCACTACTACCAAAGGATGGAAGCAACCCAAGTGTCCATCAACTGAAAAGTGGATAAACAAAATATAGTATATACATACAATGGAAGATTATTCAGCCATAAAAAGAATGAAGTCCTGATTCATGTGACCACATGAATGAACCTCTAGGACAATATGCTGAGTGAAATAAGCTAGACGTAAAAGGACGAATATTGTATGATCTCAGTGATATGAAGTAATTACAGTAAGCAAACTCATAGAGTTAGAATCTAGAATATAGGCTACTAAGGAATAAATTGGGGGCAGACAATGGCAATTTGATGCTTAATGTGTACATAATTTCTATTTAGGTTGATTGTAAAGGTTTGAAAATGGGTGATGGTGAGGGTAACACATTATTGTGAGTGTAATTAACAGTGCTGAATTATATAGGTAAATGTCATTAAAAGGGAAAACTTTAGGTCACATATGTTACTAGAATAAAAAATTAAAAGTAAAACATAGGATTGTATAACACAGTGAACCTTATTATAGATGATGGGCTATAGTAAGTAGCACAAATATAAGAATGTTCTTTCATGAATTATAGCAAATGTGTGGCATTAATACAAAGTGTTAATAATAGGGTGGTGTATTAGTCAGCCAAAGGGGTGCTGATGCAAAATACCAGAAATTGCTTGGCTTTTATAAAGGGTATTTATTTGGGGTAGAAGCTTACAGTTACCAGACCATAAATTCTAAGTTACTTCCCTCACCAAACTCTATTGCTGTGTGTTGGGGCAAGATGGCTGCCAGTGTCCACCAGGGTTCAGGCTTCCTGGGTTCCTTTTTTCCCTGGGCTCATTTTTCTCCAGGCTCAGCTCCTCTGTTTTCTCCACAAGGTCACCTGTAGACTATGAGGCTTTCTAGGCTTTGCCTCTCTCTACAAGGCCATCTGTAGATTATCAGGCGACTGGCTCTGTCTCTCTTCCCAGAGCTTGGTTCTCTCTGGGCTCAGCTGCTCTGCTCCTCTGTAAGCTTACTTTCCGGGCTCCAGCTCAAAACTCCCTTGTGTCCTCCTTTTCTGTGTCTTTACTTCCCCAGGCTCCACATCAAAACTCCAGCATCAAAACTCCAACTCTCTTCTCTGCCTTGTAGTTTTCTCTGTGAGTTCCCACCCACCAAGGGGCCAGGAATGTACCTGATCCTACTGATGTGGCCCAATCAAAGCATTAATCATTATTTAATCAAGTAAAAGTAAAACCTCTGAATTCAATACACTCTAATATGCCCAGAGGAAAAGACCAGTTTACAAACATAATCCAATATTTCATTTTGGAATTCATCAATAATATCAAACTGCTACAGGTGGTATATGGGTAAAATATACTTAATGTAAATTATGGATGATATTATTAGTCCTATTTTAATAATCTTATCATTTGTAACAAAGGTAACTACTGTTAAAAATAGTAAAATTATTAAAAAGTGCTATCATCGATTGTAACAAATGTTCCACACAAATGCAAGGTGTTGGTGGTGGAGTGGTGTATGAGAATCTTGTATTTTATACATGATTGTTCTGTAAAATCACAACTTCTCTAATAAAAAAAAATTCCAATGGGGAAGGAAGGCTAGTGTCATCATCTCTGCAGAGATGAAGAAATAGATTTAGAAAAGACAAGTAATTTGTTCCAGGACATATAGATAAATAAAGAGGAAAACCCATAATTCTACTGGCTTTTTTAGAGCATCATATTTTCCAGGCACCATGATGTCTTTCACTTTGCTTTGTCATTTCTGTAGGATGAATCTACAGGAAGTGCAAAAGGATGGTACAGGCAGACGTTGTTAGAGAAAATTACAAGAATGAAATGTTTAAAAAATTTAAATGTTACATATTTTAAAAGCATTAAAAAAAAAATAAGTATAAGCAACTAGTGGTATAGCTGACCTTACCCGTTGAAGGGAATGCCCAAGAGGAAGAATGGATGAATGGACAAAGGCAGAGAAGAAAGGGACAGAGGAAATTAGGCCTCTAGAATAGCTCATTAGACCCTTCCATTGGATGCCACATATTTGATTCCCAAGGTGCTGCTGACACAGGAGACCCAGCCCAAAAGGCATTGGCTTCTCTGGAATTCAGAAGACCAGAGCTGTTCTGAGAAGGCACTCCAAGGTAGACAACTGAGAACTGTGCTTCTGAAGATCTAGAAAGGAACTCAGAGTCTCAGATTGAAATCACCAACACAAATCAAAATCTTGTCAGATCCGCAAGAAAATTCTCCTCAACTTCCCTAGGAAAGTGAGGAGATATGGCTCCATCCAAACATCTTGACAGGAACGTGTTGCTGGCTCTATGGAAACAGTTTTCAAGGTTCACAGTGCTCTCCACTGAGGAGAGCTGCCTGGCTTCCAGATCACATCGGCCTGCCTGGACGCTTAGCTCCACAGATTCTTGTGGTGCTCACGCCTCACGCAGGCGGGACTATCCTCCAAGTGGTATGTGGTGGTTGTTCACTGAAGTAGATAATTAATGGACCACTGAATTTAACAGTAGTTAAAATGCATTGAAGAGAAACAGAAAAATTTTGACACCTCAGAATAGACTGCTGAAGAAATATTTCTTTAGGTAACATGCCCAATTCTTTGCTGTTTTTATCAGAAGCACCACCATCCAAATTCCCAGTATTTTCACACCGTTCTTTTGGTTTATCATATTACTTTAAAGGAGAGTAAATAATCGATTTGATCCATTACCTCTAATATCTACCATTCAATTAGATATGGTCTGATAAGATTACACATAAACACTTGACAGATTGCATTTTAAACCCAGATTCCCATGTAAAAAAACCATGGCATTCTTTGAAAGATTTCAAATGGCCAACTTAGGGTTACATTGTAAAATGATTTAGGGAGCCATAGATGAATTGACTGATGAAACCCTTGGTGGCATTCAAGGGAAGGTTTAAGAGTTTAGAATGTTTCTACAAAACAGAAATACTTTCAGCAGCTGCACAATCTGCTCGCTCTTTGTAGTCTCTCAAAAGCAGAGATTTTCATTCTTACTCCCCTCTATTATGGAAATGCCTATTAATGGCTTAAAAGGGTGGCTTTCAAGTTAAGTGAGGAGCACCCAGAAAATGCTCTCCTGCGGGCAATGGTAGTGTTCACCTGATTTACAAACCCAGGTCAGAACCCTGATTATTATTCTGAAAAGGCCCAGTCAATCCACATGTTTGATGATCAAGTCAAAATACATATGGTGCCTGTGGTAGGGAGCTGCAAGTCCAGCCTGCACACTAGAGTCTTGAAGTTGAATGTTTTCTCTCTTTGTGTCTACTGTCTGGTTGCATTTAGACATCAAAGGATGGTTTCAGTGGGAAAACTTTAGCAACTCGGGATTAAGGACTGCAATTCTGACATGGGCCTAGAAGCTTGGTGTAAACTCAAGCAAAGGTCACCCTCTGAAATGCAGTGAATCCTGGGGTGGAATATGGACTGTGGTTAATAAAACAAATATGAGAATGATAATACTAATACAGGGTGTTAATAAGCAGGTGAGTTAGGGGAAAAATACACCAAATGTAAAATATGGTCTGTAGTTAGTAGTAATATTTTGACAATGCTCTTTCATAGTGTATAACAAATGTTTCACAACAATGTTGGTGCTGGGGTGACATAAGGGTAAACTGTATGTCAATATGTATGTTTGTTTTGGAAGTTCACAACATTTACTATACACTTATTGTTTATGTATGTTCATGTATGAATGATATACTTCAATAAAAAAATTTTAAATCTATAAATAACTTATATCTCCAACAATAAAATAATTAATGTGATGATGTCACTATTTGATAGAATCTTTCATTTATGCTTTGGAATATCTAATGACACTGAACATATTAAGACTTTATATTAAGTGAAAGAACAAGTCAAACAATATATTGTATTGCAACTGAGGGTTGGAGGAGGGAGCAAGTGAACTCTGGGGATTTGCGGGTATGTGGTTGAAACTACAATATTGGGAATGTTCTTTTGGGAAATATGGAAGGAGAGGGCTACTGGTTTAAGGTGTTTGATGTGGGGTGCACATGGGACAGGCCATATCTGGGGCAGGCTTCTAGGGAGTGTGTAGCATTCATCTTGTCATAGTATGCTGCATCAGGGGGTAGAAACTCACATAATGAGCAGGAAAGTGTTGGACTCCCATCCTGGGGAGTGCTGCTATGATCTCACATAGAGGGGCAAGAGTCTCTCGAGAGCATAGACAGTGCCTAATAAAGGAGGACAGGACAGTGTATTAAGCCCTCAATGTTGTTGCAAGTAACTATGAATCTGGCCCTTCAGTGAGGTAATCTTGGTGGTTATCATGGGTCCTGAGGGGAGACAGAGGGAGAAATGGAATAGATGGAATACAGGACATTTTTAGAGCAATGGAATTGTTCTACATGATCCTGGAAAGATGGATACAGTCCATGTCAAACTTCATCAAAATCTATAAAGGTGTATGGTCCAAAATGCAAACCACAATGTAAATCATTGACCATGGTTAGTAGCAATGTTTCAAGTATTTGTACATCAGTTGTAACAACTGTACCATCCACATGTAAAATGTTATTAATAGGGGAAAGCAGAAAAGGGAGAGGACCTTGGGTATATGGGAATCACCTATATTCTGCACATGACTTTTCTGTAACCTAAAGCTTCTTAGAAAACAAAATGAAAAAAATAAGACACTGAGTGAATAAATGGATGCAAATGTCACTGTACATACAAGACAACAGATCTTACGTGATAAAAGACCTAGTGGGAAAAATTTTTTTATTTTTATATATTTTTTATTATTTCAAACTTTTTTAAAAATTGTATTTTGTTCATTATTTTTAAAGCCATCATTATTATATCATTTTCTTATTAGTTGTATTTGGTTATTTTGTTGGCTTTAATTTTGAAGACATTTTGGATCACAGAAGGGTTACAATTGTAGCAGGGGAGGAGCATTGGTGTAGGGTGTCAGAGACGGGGGATGCATTGGAAGAGGTTCACCTGGGGCATACATATAAGGCATATAAATGTGTCCAAATGTTCATGGGGCATTGTCACGGTGGGTGGAGATTCACACAATAACCAAAGAAATATCGAATTCCCATCCTGGAGCACTCTGCCACATTCTCTAATGGGACAGCAAGAATTCCCTGAATACAGGGGCAGTGACTAGTGAAGGAGGGTGGACCATTGATGGGCCCTTGATTGTCATGACTGTACTTATGAACCTTTACTTTTGAAATTAAAACTTAGCATAGTATTATAGGTTGCCTAAGCATTGGCTCCTGAGAGGCCCCTTGATGCTCAAATGTGGCCTCTCTTTAAGCCAAAACTCAGCATATAAATGCATTACCTTCCCCCCAGCATGAGGCATGACTCCCGGGGATGAGACTCCCTGGCACTGAGGGATTATTACCAAGCACCAACTAGCAATGCAACTGGAAAAAGATCTTGACCAAAAGGGGGAATGGGTAAAGACAAATAAGTTTATATGGCTAAGAGACTTCAAAGTGAGCTGGGAGGTCATTTCAGAGGTTCTGCTTATGCACACCTCAGCAGGATCTCATTGACTGCCAAAGTAAATATTACCGCAAATAAAGGGACTTCCGAGGGATCTGAAGACATCCAGACATTACAGGCAGGGCAGACAGCTCAGGAGCTTGGCACCCTGCCAGTGGACCCTACTTTGGAATTTATGCTCCCTGTTGTGATAGAGTTGGACTCAGTTGTGTTTTCCCTACACATGGCTCTTCTCTCCCTCTATTTGAACCTATAGTTAGTACTTGATTTGATAGTTGTGAGTCCAAGAGACTTATATCTTTGGGCTGTCCATGTGCCAGTTGGGCCCTGAATCTCAACAGACTTGTAACACTTATTCTCCAGTTCATTGAACTCACCCAGGACAACTAACAAGGAGATGATGACTGACAACAACAATCTCAAGGAACAGAGAGAGTCTGCAGCTGCAAGCAAGGAAGTCCCATCCATCAGGTCCATGGGATCTAAGTCCCCTTTCAATTAGAGGTGGAGTGGGCATCACCATCACAGAATCCTCAGGATTGGGGAATGGACGATGGACTAGAGTAGATTTACAATTGTTCTACTGTAGACTCGTTGTGATCTTAGCAATGGAAGAACTTTTATCATGGATGTAGAAGCAGTGGCCACTGGAGGATCTGAGGGAAGGAGAGGGAAAAATAGGTGTAATTTGGGGGCATTTTTGGGACTTGGGAATTATTCTGAATGACATTGCAATGACAGATACAGGCCATTCTATATCTTGTAATAACTTGAAAAAATGTGAGGGAGAGAGAGTAAACTACAGTGTAAACTATAGTCATTGCTTAGTGGCAATGCTCCAAGATGTGTTCATCAATTGTGGCAAATGTACCACACTAATGAAGGATGTTGGTGATGTGGGAAAATGTGGGAGGACTAGGGAGCGAGGTATATGGGAATCCTCTACATTTTTTATGCAACATTTATGTAATCTAAGTTTCATCAAAAAATAAAAAAGTTAAAAAAAAGAATTAACAAATAATTATGATTAATAAATCATTACATAGATCCCTTTATATTATAAAATAGCAAAAGGTTAATACTTGAAATTACTGAAGCTGGCTAGACTGATCCCATCCCTCTAGCCAGCTCACTCTAGACTTAACCTCACCCTTGTGTATGCTTACTATTGTGAGGGTAATTCTAGATTGAGCTCACCCTTGTGTATGCTTTCTAGAGGTAAGGTAACCAATCTACTCTCCTCTGTTTAATATCCATATGGAAAACCTTGTGACTAACACAAGATTTCCTATCTCAGATGCTTGATCTCTGAAAATGATTGTAACTTTGTAACTCTCCCTGGTTTGGGGTCTACCCCCAGCTTGCTCAATCCCTTAATGTTTATTAATGAAGGAAATTGTGTCCAGTTCCATCCCAATTATACATTAGCACTCTGGCGTTATAAAATATTAGAATTTCTGCAGCTCAGGGAGGCAGGAGAAGTTTTAATATGGGTTGTCTAAGGCAACTGACTTCCTTTGCTTACACAACCAAATAAAGTTTTCCTCTCTTTGAAACCCCAGGGTCTCAGGAATTCATTTTAAAGACATATCAGGAGAAAAGAACCTACTTTTGCTCAGTATCTGTATGACCCAAACTTTAGAAAAAGAAAATGTGAGGGTATGTATATATGTATCTGTGTAAAACTAGAAAGAGATATATCAAAATCTTAGAAGATATCTCTTCTGGGATTACAGGTCATTTTTCTTTCTTCTTTGTGTCCTTTCCATATTTTCCAAACTTTCTACAATGAATGTGTATTGATTTTTATAGTAAAAAAAAAAAAAAAGAATATATTAACTATCTATAGAGAAAAAAATCAATGTGGAATATATCTTATTATTTCTTTCTAGGCTTGTCCCACTGTTTTTTTACCAGAAATTTCTCAGTCTATCCCTATTCCACTTCATCCTTCCCAGTGCCAGCAGATTTGTTTCTCTAAAATACAAATTCAATTTTATCACCATTCTTCTTTAAAACTTTCAGTGATATCCTTTCCTAAAGAAAAGAATCCAGACCCCATAACCTAACTTATAAAGCATCCCTAACCTCCTACTAGCCAATTTTTTGTACTCTCCTCCTCCTCCAGTTCCACCACGTCCCACCGTGCTCTGACTCTGATTCCCCACCTCTGCCCACACACATCAGCTTCTGTTGATGCCTCACTGAGAACTGTCACCTCCTGGGTCTTTCCTCTGCCCCAAATATCCAGTGCCAATTTGCTGTCAAACTCCTATTCGTCTTTCAAGAACTAATCAAGTTATTTAACCACTCAGTCTGTAGAAAAGGTATGATAACAATAGTAATGGCAATAATAGTAATAAAAATAATAGTATTGCTGCAACTCACCCTGAATAAGCCCTCTAGAATCCCCATGTGACAAGCAGCTCACATCTGGAGTCTGAAGCATCTCCTTTCTAACTTTTGATTGACAGGTGGGGGTGGGAGGCTAGCTCACCACTATTGGACACCACTATTCGGGTTCATCTCTCCACTTGCCCTTGACACAGATAACTTACCCTGTCCCAACAGTAGCCTCTCTGTGGCCTCTCCTTGTACCACACGTCTGCTGCTCTGAAGGCTCTACCTACATTTCTTGGATGTAACTCCTTGGTTGGTCCCCTACAGTGGGTTTTTGTGTGTGCCCTATAGCCCTTATTTTAATATGACCAGCCCAAACCTACCTTTCAAATTGGAAGGAAAGCTGAACCTTATTTCAGCTGCTATGGAAGATGATCGACTGATTTTTCTAGCAAACAGTTGCAAATATGCTCTCCACATTTGGTAAAATTCTAATCATCACTTTTAAATGCTGTGGCTACTCACAATAACTTCATTTTACTATATAGATCGACCTTTGTACCTAATAACTGATGCTACATAAAACGGTCTTCATTGCAATAATGAATTTGAGAGTTTAATTATGAGTCAGTTTATACCTTTCTTCCTCTTAAATCAGAATTCAATATCATGCCTTACCAAGAATAAAGTTGCTTCAGCCCTGTAGTCGTAGGAGATTATCAGTATTCGATTTCTAAAACATGCTTCAACTTTAGAAGAGAGGCTCTGGCT
This sequence comes from Cabassous unicinctus, assembly GCA_029593785.1. Taxonomy (NCBI): domain Eukaryota; kingdom Metazoa; phylum Chordata; class Mammalia; order Cingulata; family Chlamyphoridae; genus Cabassous; species Cabassous unicinctus. Next base: position 28,641 of record JAQZBX010005973.1, read on the forward strand.
TTTATTGGTGCTATGGGGGCCTTATACTTTGCAATACTTAACACAAGTGAAACTATAATAGCCACCTTGTACTCAGCATGCAGTAAAGGCTTTCCTTATCACCAACACGCACACAGTTAAGGACTACTCGTTCTAGCCAGAATGCATCCTAGCCTGGCCCTTTTTGTTTATGTAAAGTGACATAAACTAATAAACCATGCAGAAGGAAGTGTGGGTGGATGGCTGTTGACTATTGTCTATCCCCCTCCCCTACCTTCTTCACTCCTTTTCTAGGGAAACCAGGGCACAGATGGTTGCCTGAGGTCACAGAGCGAATTAGCATCTACTTGCAGATTCTGATTCACATTCCTGGGCTCAGGCCTCAGGGGGTATGGATAACCATTAAAACTGAGCCTTAACCTCCTTTTTTTAACATTAAAAATGCTTTGGAAATCACTTTCACATCCCTACCACTATTGATTTTCCACTATTGATAGATATTTTTTTAAGACTCATTTGCATGTAAATTGAGCAGGCACACAGGCATTTGCATTTATATTAGCGGGGTGCTCATTGCTATTAATTATTTATTGTTTTTAGTTATTCTTTAGTTATTCTGAATTGTGAGTCCCTTGTCTCCCTTTCACAGCTTGAAGCAGGTTTCTAAAGACAGGGTGTTGTCAAATCCAAGTCAGGTGGGATTTTGTAACTTGTCTAGGCACTTGAACGGGGTCTTCTTCGCACAGATTAGATACTCACTAGCTGATTGAATGGATTTTTATGTAGATTTTTACATAGATTTACTCACCAACACTTATTTTGGTTCCTACCTTGTCTGCCCGACTGGGAACACTTCCCAGGGAGAGACTGCTTTATTTTGGTCTTGTTCGCCCTCACTCCTGCCCGTAACTGGTGCTCAATCATGTTTACCAAATTTGAAGGGATTAAGGGATTGAAAAAAAAAAAAAAATAGCAACAAATATTAGACCCTGATTCAAGAAACCAAATGAAACTAGACATTTTAAAATAATGGATTGGAATTAGATGGTATTAAATAATTACATTAATCTTATCAGGTGTGATAATAGTATTCTGATGCTGATTATTTTAAGTCTCTGTCCTCTGAAGCATTATGGGTGAAGCGCCCTTGGCATCTAGGATTTGCTTTAAAAGATTTCAGCAAAGAAAACTTAAAATAAAACAAGTTGTTGGAGGCAGATGAGACAAAATTGACAAAACGTTGATCATTGTAGAAACTGGATGGGAGTTTATGGGAGCTCATTATACTGTTCTCTACGTTTGTGAATGTTTAAAAGTTTCTGTAATAAAAGTTAATAAAAAAAAAATGTCAGCAACAAATTACCCAGAAGGTTTCTATGGTAACGCTGGATGAAATCTCAAAATGCATCGAGGGCTCCCTGGCTTCCAGTTAGGTTTGGTCAATGAGAGGCACTTACCTGAGATTAGGGGATGAGACAAGGTGAGGTTGTGGTATTGATTCCCCTGAGCCACCCTCTGCTAGGACTCTGTGATGGCTGCATCCCTTTTCTAAACACCTGTCAGGCAGCCTGTCTGTCACTTGCCCTCTCTAGTACCTGGTAACTACTTCCTCCTTGCATGCTTAGGGGTGGCAGCAGTACCCCACTCTTCCCAGCCCCAAAGTGCTGCATTATCTCTCATTTGTTTCTCTAAATCCTGCCCTACAATGATGCAAACATTCTTGTTACTAAACTGTCCTCAAATTACCCAGCTGGAAGATACCATCTGTTTCCTGCCAGAGCAGTGATGGATACAACCTGTGTTCGGTAGGGGCAGGGTACTCTGCTTTGGAACCCCGCCAGAGGAAGATGGGCTAGAGGAGGGACAGTTCCCAAAGGCAAAAGAGATGTTGTTTTCCAGGGAAAGTTAAATGGATGCTGAACAAACAACACACATCCGCAAGAGAGAAGGGCCAAGAGTGAAATCTAAGCTAGTGCTGTTCAGCATATGTCAACAGACTGGTGCTGGTCCATGAAATGGTTGTTGCTGGTCAGTGACAAAATAAGAAGAAAAAGTGAGAAGAGGCTTTTAGAAACTCTTATAGCAGTTTCATTTGCTGCAATATTTAAGTGAATAATTTTGATGTTAAAAAACCTTTATTCCATGATGTACTACTAGTGGTCTATTAGAAATTAATTTTCTTTTTAAAACAAACTGTTCCTTTACAACAGTCTGTTTGAGAAGTGCTGATTGAAACCAAAATGTCATACATGAAATGATGGATAAAATCCAATGCATCTCCTTAGGTTGAAAAGCCAACCTCGAAGCACATGTTTTTAGAGAATATAAATCAATACACGCTGCAAGCATATTGCATGCCAGGCTCTGTTTTAAATACTTTACTTGGATTTCCTCATTTAATCCTTGCACTCGACCTATGAGGCAGGTACTATCATCCCCATCTTACCGATAATGAAGCTGAATCACAGAGAAGAGCAACTGGCCCCAGTCCACAGCTAGCATGGCAGCACTGAGATTTCCAGGATTCAAACCCGTCTACTTTGGTTCCAGAGCACATAACCCCAGACTCTCCGTAATGCCTCTCCGTATAATTTGATACCAAAATTTTAATTTGCATTTCCCACAATATCTACGTAGTCAAAATAGATGTGACCTTTTTATGTTTTTGTTTTTGTTTTAATTTTTCACCATTCACTAGTCCTGATTTTGAGCTGGATTAGAAGGGATGTTTAAATTTCTCTTTTACTTTTAAGGAATCCTCTGTTGTTTTCCTTCAGACCCTTTCAAAGCAACTTGAAATACTGTGGCACCATCTATGTAGAAGGTAATATATCTTGTTCTGACAGAAATTACTCAGAGCACAATAGTATATAACCAAGGCCATTCACTTTGCTTCCATATTTTCTGAGAGAATTTCGTCTGTAGTGTCAGATCTGTGTCTCTTTACGCAGCCTCTGGTTATGTGCTATAAACTGGAGACTTACCAAGGAGCTAGAAGCGTCTATTCCATTCAGGGCTGTATTGGAAAATAAGAGCAGGGTTGCTTCAGAAATAAAATCGAGACCTGGCTGTCAACCAGTGTTTCAGTTTCTGTTGGCTTATGTGTTTAGGCCGTTTCTATCTTCACCTAGTAGGAGCAGCATGTGAGAGGAAAGCATCTTTGCCACAACCTCAGAGTAGCCAGAGACACACAAAACAATGAACTGTGACTTTTCAAACCAAGGTTTAAACACAGCTGACCAAACCAGTTGTAGCCTAGCACACCACACCATTTCAATACTCTTCCATTGATTGTCCAATAAATACCAACATTCATCACCTTCCTAGATATTCACATTTTATGTGAGCTGGGTATTTTCATCATCCCTCTTTAATAAGGAAGTTGACATTCATAAAGTAACTTGCCCAAGGTCTTACAATGTGTGGCTGGACTATAACCAAAGCCTTTATAAGATCCCGTGTTTTCCACATAGAAAAATATGTTCCAGTATTCCATAGTCTGTTTCACTTGTTAGATATCACTGTTGGCCTGGGTTTTAATATGGAAGCTAGGGGTGGGCCCCGTCTTACCACTTTAAGTTTATTAACCTTCCTCGGCTCTTTGCACATGCGGAACTGCATGGACAGAGAGGTGGGTAGAGCAGGGGTTAAGCACAGTCTCCAGAACACTCTGTCTGGTTGAATCATGGCTTTATAATTCCCAACCACAAAACCCTGGGCACATTACTTAACCTCCCTGTGAATTCCTTAGTAGCCTTGTCTGGGAAATAAAAATGATAAAATAAAGCCTGCCTGAAGGGCTGTGGTGAGGGTTGATTATTATATGTAGGATTCTTAGAACAGTGCCTCACACCTAATAGGTGCTAGATAACTGTCGGTCTAAAGCATCCCAAAGATCCCTTCCAACCACAAGTTTCCATACTTCTCTGAAGTTAAAGCACCAAATTAGTCACTTACCAAGGCAATCATATAAAACATTTTGGGTCTATGGTATTTCCATTAGGGTGGGAGCATGGAATAAGCAAGGCTGGGCAGAGGTAAAGCTAGTGGCCACTTACGTAATGCAATCCAGCTGGGTCATCATAGACTGTATTGAGGAGACTGAGCCCCTTCAAGGGTGGAAGTGGCACTGTTAACAATTCCAATGGAACAAGAGGTACGAAACCAGGATGTGTTACCCTCTTCATGGGACATTACAGGGCTCCCATCCCAACTTCCCAATGTGCTGAGGTTTCCTCTTTCTTCACACTTGAATTTCCCAGTACACTAGATTCCCAATATCATAGTCATCCCCTAATTTAGAAATAAAACCCAGATATTTTTACAACCTTACACATCTTTTGCCTTATTAATCCCATGCCTATCCTAAATAAGTGATTCCACTAAATAAAAAAGCAACATGAACTTCAGCTGAAGCCTCACACTCTATACAAAAATTAACTCAAAATGCATCCCAGAGTTAAATAAATAATGTAAAACTAAAAAAAAAAAATAGGAAAAAAAATAGAAGAAAATCTTTGGGGCCTAGGACTAGGCAAAGAGTTCTTAGACTTGACACCAAAAGCACAATCCTGAAAAGGAAAAAATGACAAATTGGACTTCATCAAAACTGAATATTTTTATTCTATGAAAGATCCTGTTAAGAGGCTAAAAAGACTATTGGAGACTGGGAGGAATATTTACAAATCATATAACCAACCAATGACTTGAATCTGAAATATATAAAGAACTGTCAAAACTCAACAGTAAAAACAAATAATCCAATTCAAAAAAGACAAAAGGAGAGGAGGTGTAGCTCAGAGGTTGAGTGACTGCTTCGCATCGAGGTCCTGAGTTCAATCCCTGGTACCTCCTAAAGAGGAATTTTAAAAAAAGGACAGGAAACATGATTAAACATTTCACTGGAAAGGATACACAGATGACAAATAAACATAAAAGAAGACGTTCAACAACATCAGTCATTAGGGAAATACAAATTAAAACCACAATGAGGTATCACTTGGTCACTTATTTTAGGTGACCCAGTAAAAAAGGCCATATAATATACTGAGGAAACTGGGACTCTTTGAGGGTAGAAGAGAACACTATTAGTAATTCCAGTGGGACAATAGACCTGATCTGAGACAGGCACAAACAAGCCTGAGTAGCTAAAATTAAAAAATAAAAAATAGTGATAATACCAAATGCCAGCCGCTGGCGAGAATGTGGAAAAACTGGACCACTCGTACAGTGCTGTGGGAATGTAAAATGCACAACCACTCTGGAAAACAGTTTGGCAGTTTCAATTAAAACTGAAAATAGGCTTACCATACAATCTAGCAATTGCAGTTGTGGACACTTTTTCTAGAGAAATGAAAACTTATTTTTATGCAGAGAGTTGTTAACTATGGTGCAACCAACAGAATGGAATATTAATTGGTCATTAAAAAGGGATAATAATAAAGGCTGGGTAGAAATGGATTTTAAATGATCATCAAGTAATGTTGAGTTAAAAACTGCAGAAATCAAAATTACATACTAGAATAAAGATTTAAAGAGAATAAATGTAAAGCAAATAGCTATTGTGTCAGGCTGGTGGGATTGATTAGGGTGCTTTTTCTATTCTTGAAGCTTCTTTGCTGTTATTTTTATATTTTAAAAACAGGAAATAAAAACTGAGAAATTATTAAAAGAAAACACCCATTGACAGAGAGATGCTTCCTGGGAAGGCGTGGCCGGCCCAGCTGGCCCCTGCTCTTCCTTTGAGAGTTTCCTTTCTGGTCTCTTCCTTTGAGTTTCCCCAGAATGATCTTTATCAGATTACCTTGGGTTGGTGTGAAGAGGCTGAGCGTTAGAACTCAAAAGAGAAAAGTACCAAGGGAAGCAGAAGAAAGCCAGGAACTGCCTGAGCTGCGTGATTGATAGGTACAGAAAGAGGCCTTAAGGAAAGGGGGGGGGGGGCGTTGAATAGGAAGAGAAAGAAGGGGTTCCAACCAGGAAGGGCAGTGCTAATCAGAGTGCCCTCAGTCAGGGCCCAGGAAGGCAGCAGGGTGGGGAAGGAATCTGAAGGCGCTGAGCACAGACAGGACACCCAAAGGATACAGCTCCAGGAAGAGGACAAGGGACAACAAAGCAGGACACGATAGGCATAGAGAGCAAGCAATTCCTATTTTCGGCATTTCGGTATAATCATAGAAAATCTTACATTCAAGTTTCTAACAACATAAATAATTAGAAGAGATAATAATATCCTTTGTTAACACGATTCATTATTCTTTTAGTTACTTTGATTTCCATGTGCAGCCTGCGGCCCTGCAGGGGACCTTTTTAAAACCAAACTATTAATTACTCCTTCTGAAGGAGGCAAGGAATGAAAGCACAAATTCAGAAACAAAGAGCATCATTTCAATGAGACGATCTGTCTAAACACCCCAGGCCCCGCTTTCAACTCTGCCATCAACAGCCCAGGTTTACATGCAGAACGGCAGGGCTTTGGAGTTCTATGATCTCAGTGAGAATCGAGACTGTTGCTCATTGCAAAGTTACTGAATCTCTCTGAACTTCAGTTTCTTCGTCTGAAAGTAGAGAAGATTAAATGAGATGGAAATATACACACACTAAAGTGTGCCCAGATCTATCTGGCGTTTGATACCTGTTTATCCTTTGCTCCTTTCCTTTCCTCCCATCTGCCATGTCCATTTCCGTCCCTGCCCGTGCCATCCCTGCCCACTCCCCTCTGCTCTCAAATGCACAGTGACAACCTCCTACTGTGACGCTGTCTGAGGTCTTTATTGTTGATGTGCTCTCTGGAAGCCTGGGGAAGGCCAGAACTACTAAGAGATGACACTCGAACAACAACCTTCATTCAGTATAGATAGGAGTTGGAGGATAAATATACTCCAGCTTCCTCACCCCCAGGCAAAGGGTAAATCTGGGGTGTATTCTATATCATCTCCCAGAGGGCCCCAGCAGCAATGGACCTCCCAGTGGCCCATAAGAGTAACCTGATGAGTAACGCCTTGCATTGGCTTTTTCCCTTCTCTGTCTTACTTCGCCATTCCTCTGTAGGAGCTTCCTGGCATCTTTTCCCAAATAAACTGCTTGCTCTCAAATCCATGCCTCAGATTCAGCTTTTGGTGGAACTCAACCCACGACATTGAGTAACCCAACTGCTCCTGAAGTGATAAGACATCCTGAAGATTTCATTTGCATTCGTTCTGAGTAGTGTCCACCCACTGGCTCCAATATCTCAACACTAAAATTTCTGTAGCCCCTGGCAACGTGGCTTACACTCCCACTGCTCTTCTGAAACTATTTTTTCCCAAAAGTTTCCAACCATCTCTTACTTGCAAAATCACAGCCTCATAATGTTGTCAACCTCTGCAGAACCCTACACAAATGATAAACCTTTGCTTGAAACCCTCTTTTCCCTTGTTGTGAAATTAATCTCCAGGTTTTTCTATCTCTATCGTTTCTTTTCAGATTTTTCTCTGGATCCCTTCTAAATGCCTATTCCTCAACTGCAGGCTTTGCTTCTCACTTTATACTCTCTTGCTAAACAATCTCAGCCACTTTGATATCTTAAAATATCTCCTTTTTTCAGATTGCTCACAAGCCTACATCTATAATTCTGTCTTGTCTCCTCTATGCTGCACTTAAGGTGCAAATTTCTGCTAAAAAAATCTTTACACAGAATTCTCCCATCAGCTCAGCCCCAAACTGTTCCAAAATGAATTATTTATCTGCATGGACAAGCCTGTTTCGCATCCTGTGTCCCCTACCTCAGTTAATCCGCCTCCGCCTCTCAGCCATGTTTCATTATGAAGTCTTCTCTTTCATTAGAAATCCCATTCCAAGTAGTTTCTCTCACATATGCCATCTCCTTTCAATTATCATTAGTTCAGATTTCCATGATCTCTTACCAAGAATACTGTGGTTGCTTCCTAAGTGCATTGATGTAGCAACACACCAGTCATCACACATTTCCTGTACATGATCAAATAGCAAAAAATTCTGTATGGGGGTGTTCTAGTTTGCCAAAGGCTGCGGATGCAATATACCAGAAATGAGCTGGCTTTCACCATGGGAATTTATTAAGTTAAAAGCTTACAGGTCTGAAGCTGTGGAAACGTCTAGATCAAGGCATCATCAGAGATGGTTCTGGCTGCTGGCGATCCTGGACTCCTGCCACATGGCAAAGCACAATGGCAGCTCTGCCCACCTCTGCCTTCTCCTCCAGGCTCAAGTTCTCCCTCAGCTCAGCTGTGGGTGATCAGGCACATGGCAGGGCATAATGGTGGTGGCGGCTCCTCTCTGCCTCTGCTACTTTTTCCCTGGGTCTGTGGCTTTTTTATTCCTCCATTTATAAAAGACTCTAGTAAGAGGATAAAAACCCACCCTGGGCCCCACAATCTAATCAAAGGCCCTTATCTCAAGTAATTTAAACCAAAATGTCCCACCTACAATAGGTTTACACTCACGGGAATGAATTAGCTCTAAAGACATGATCTCCTGAGGTCCACCCAGCTTCAAACAGTCACAGGTAAAATTATTACCCCCATTTTACTGGTGAACATATTGAAGGTCAAGGAGGCTAAGAGGCCTTTTACACATCACCCCAGCCGAATGTATCCAGTGTGATCCAGAGAAAAGCAGCTAGAAAATGTTTGAAGATTTTCAGTGATACTACATGACCCCTTGGAGGTAGATTGTAAGTCCTTCCTGCATTTTATGTGTCAGAGGGAGAATAAACTTTCTACTGTAGCAGTTAAGGAAGTCTCAAATGGCTGGGCTATCAGTTGGAACCTGGACCTTGGACACAGAGTGGCCTGGGTTTAGTTCCCAGCTTTGCCATGGCCTTGGGTAAATTATTAACCTAGTTCTCCATTTTCCCATCTATAAAATGGGAATAGTAAAATCTACTTCAAAGAAATATAATGAGGATTAAATGAAATACTAGAGAAAAAGCATCTATTGTGTGCCTGGCACATTGAAGGGTCTTTATGGTAGTTATCACAATAATTGTTTCATAATGCACTTCTAAACCAAAGGAGGAAATGGAAGTAAATACAGTGGAATCATGTAAAGTCATGAGAAATAAATTGCTTCTTTTTTGACAAAACTTTAGAACAAATACAAGGTACAGGCAAAGTCTCAAATCTCAAGACCTGCTTAGCTATCCCAACCTAAGGAGTTGTTTTCATAAAGGAGCAATGTACTAAAGCAACACTTTATTTGGCTGCACATTTATTTACAAATCCTCACCACTGTCTCTGTAAATTAAATATATCCTTCATTTGGTTTGGATTGTACATGTCTTTGTGATTTTCACAAGTTTCTCTTTCTTTCCACTTACAAAAAAAACCTTTTTTTCAGATCACTCAGAAAGGGCAGTGATAGCTCAGGACAGTGATGGATCTGCTAAGGCCCTGGGGCTGGCTTTATCACTTACACGTACTAGTACAAAGCAAATCAGAACAAGACTCCATGCTGCTGTCAGTACAAGGGTCATGCGTACCAGAAACCCCTGCGCAGAGTCTATGGCTGCCAGTGTGCAGCAACCAAACCCACAGCCAGACCTACCGGTGATTTATCCACCTTCTGAGCAGCACATCGGCATGGGGAGGAGCATTTAAAATGGAAAAGTGTTAAAGGAACAATGTTCTCTTTGTGGTTCATGGAAGAAGTCAACAGATTATGAAGATGTGTGATTTGAGCATGACCGAAAAGTGCAGCTGAAACCAGAGGGAGAAGAGGTGACACTCTCAGGGGTGAGTGACAGGGGTCAAGATTGTAGTCAACTGTGGGCATGGTGGGGTAGGTAGATAATACTGAAGCTAACTAACTTGGACACTGTCTTATGGTGGAAGGAGCTCTTCAGATTATAGAAGGTTTGGAAGATAAAGGTCATCACACCAATACAATGACTTTCAATGCCCCCTACTTCTACCCCCCAAAAAGAAACCCCACAAAAATTAAGAACAACAAAGAAATTGCTACGCTTTGGTGAATACAGGTAAAAATAATAATAATAATGCTTCCATTGGTTCTATTTTATTTCCCACTGCAAAATCCAGTCTTCTTTCAAAGTCCAATAAACTCTCCCTACAAGTCCAAACAGAGTCTCTAGCTGGCTTTGAGTGGGGGTGGGGGTCCTCTGTGTAGTAAAATCCAGAGACAGGAGGAAGCCAAGAGATGATGGTGGTAATCACGGAATTAACAAAGCACTTTTCATCTTCAAAGCTCTTATAAGCATTAATTAATTAATCCTTCCCACACCCATATAAGGAAGTCAGAAGAGATCAAAGAGACTCCAGGCAGAACTTGGCAGGATGAGTTTAGAGAGGCCTAATAGCCCACATATTGAAAATAAGGGAGATGAGTTTCCCCAATGTGTGGTAAGAGTCCTCCCTCAGCATCCCCCTCCTCAATTCACATTGAGGAGATACTCTGGTGGAGAGATATCATAGTATAAGGAAAGAAACCTTCATTGATATTCTGCCACCTGCTAAAAATAGAATTAAAGAGCGATGAATAAACTTAAATCCAAATAATCCACATAATTCCTGAGTTCATTGATATCCACATCTGTTAGCAAGAAAAAAAGAATCTGCCACATTAGATGATCAAGGAGAAAACAAGATTCAACCAGAAAAAAGGGTCCAGATATTCTAGGCAAAACCTGCATATATTAATGAAACTAGCTAGTTCATTGCTCTAATGATTTAGTTTGTTTATTTGTTTGCAAACGTGTGAAAATAGGTTTAGATCTTTCCGATATATTTAGAAGCTGATCAGAAAAATATAACATATTTCTTTTGTATCTTAGTAGAGCCCAACAGAACATTCAAATCTTCTTTTAAAACACTTTTAAAAAATCTCCTAAAATTTCAAAACTAGACACCAAGCATGAAAAATTGCATGAAACGATATTTACCAACACTCTCTTTAAGAAATTGACTTCTACCTTTTTTGTTGTTGTATAAATGAGTAGAGACCAGTCAATCTTCAATAAAACAAGTTTCCATTATGAATCTCCACTCCTCCAGCTTCTGGGACAACAAATTTTCCTTTGGGGATCACAGGTTCCCACTCTCCATCCAAAGTGGTTCAGCAGAGTGATCTTCCGCCTATGCCCTTTTGCCCAGGACTGGGGATTGAATCATGTACCCCACAAAAGACATGTTCTTAATCTTAATCCATGTTCTTGTGGGTGCAAACCCATTTGTAAATAGGAACTTTTGCAGATATTATTAGTTAAGATGTGGCCAAGATGAATCAGGATAAGTCTTAATCTACATTACTGGAGGCCTTTAAAGAGAAATTTGAACACAGTCAGAGAAGCCAGAAGACGTAGATGCCAGAAGTCAGAGAAAGCCCCAGGAGACGACTAAGGGCATCACCAAATGATGGAGGCAGAGATGCAAGTCAAGAAGCCCAAAAGATTGTAGTGAAACATTATCAGAACTCTACAGATTCTGAGAGAATTGTTGCCTTGCTGATGCCTTGATTTGGGACACCTGGTTCTAAAACAGTGAGCCAATAAATTCCTAAGTCAACACATTGTGTGGTATTTGTCATATCAACTCTGACAAACTAAAACAACCAGTGATGGGCACATACCACAAATCTGTGCAATTACTATATTTCATTCCCTTGGCCATAGTGACTGGTTGAGGAACAGGCATGTGTCTCAAGTCAGCCCAATTGGTGCCAATCCTGGAACTTGAAAATAAATCGCCTTTTACCATTAGTATGTAACATGTCTTCCCTTAGAATGGAGATGTAAGACACAAGCAAACACATTATGCATCTCAATTTCAAAGCAACTGCCAGAGTTCTCGCTAAAGCAACCTATATGACTTGCATCTATAAGTTAGATATATGTTCCATGAAGTAAATATGCACTATCAAATCAACACAAATGTTCAGAAGTTAAGAAGAGATAGTAAATATGATCACTGGTTGATAATCTGCACCCATACTTGGTACCAAAGTGTTGGCACTATGATATTGATTGCTCTTTCCAATTGGGAATCATGGTCACTCTCTCTTTGCTCTGAGTGAAATGAAAACTGTTGAAACTATTTTCAACACTACTGATGGTTAGGTGCAGCATACCAAGTCAACAAGGAAAAGTAATGAGGAGGAAGTTTTTTTTTCTAACAGAGGCCCTATTAAATGCCTCAATTTTGGAGGCTTAGAACATATGATAAGTGGGAGGACAATAGGAAATTGGGGTTTGGCACTATGTTTCCAAGTGCTCGTTTTTATATTTTTGTACTTAATAAAAAAGTTAGGGTTATTTAACCCAAAATCCTCTTCTCTTGGTTATTTAAATGCACAACGACAGCAAGTAAAATGCAATTAGTGTTGTACATTTTTATCAAAAAGGGATATTCATAAGAGATGTTAATAACAACCATATACTCACAGCCTATCTTATTTTGAACCAGGTTCTGTGAATTTTTGTCAGAGATATGCGAAAATGAAAGGTCAAAGATGTAGTCAAAAACACAGCTAAACTTCTGAGTTTAAAGTAGGGTCTTTCTATGGGAATGGGCACATGGGAGACTTCCAAAGTGTTGGAAAAGTTTTACCACTTGATCTGGTACAATTTTATGTAAAAATTCATTGATATTTAAGAGTAGGGTACATCATGTACTTTACTATATGTATGTGATACTTCAACTCAGCAGTTAAAAATGAAGCCATTCTAGCTATCTCTATATAGCAATTCTAATACAGATAAAGTCCTCCAGTGAAAGGTAAAAAATAATAAAAGCATTGGACATTTCAAATAGATTTTTTCCAGACTTTGGGAGACATTTCTGGTGAAGACATGAGAAAACTGAAAGGCATGATCCTTTGACTACATGCACTTTATTCTTTGAATGGAACAGTGTAGCTGACTAGAAAGTGGATGAAAAGTAATTTTAGCTGCCATTCTCCTGCCTAGCCTTAACTTGGTGATTGGATTTAAATCACCAGAAAGCTGAGCTGCCAGTCCTCAATTTTTGTAGAAGTACTTTCTGAGGTTGTAAGTTATGACCAGCTCCATCCCAACCTATTTCCAGGCCGATGAAAGAACAGAAACATACATTCTTCTCCTAAATGTTGATGTGTTGATAAATTGAGTATCTCCATCTATGATCCAGAGCTTGATTCTCACACATTCAATCGCAACACAAAAAGAGCAGAACTCGGATCTGGGAGAAACTCATTCCTCTTTGGACTGCAAGAGAGCAGTGTACACAGTAGGTCCTATGGGTACTGACAACTGGTTGCTCACCAGCTGTGGAGATGGCCGGGGGTATCCTCTCTGCATCCCACTTCTGACACCAGGAACTATCACACTCACAAAAAGTGACCAATATAATCAAAGCATCAGCTTTATTGGAAGAGAAACTGTTTGATCTGGGAGATCTCAAACCAAACTGAAAGTTTCAAATATCAAGCAGGTTACATTGGCTTATAAATGCAATTAAGGGATTTCCAAAAGAGAACTTTACAATAAATGATTGATATTTAAGTTCCTTATTACAAAGGAGGGTCTTACAAAGCAGTGAATAATCATAGATTAGTTATTATAGCATACTTGTCTATTTCTGAAAGTTTATCTCTATTGGACCAAAACCAGCTTATTCTCAAATGTTGCTTAAACTGCAACTTTCACTTTTTTTTTTAAAGCTCCTGCTTTTAATTTTAACTTTTGGAAAGTCCCTGTCACTTCTCAGAAAGGGAGTCACTCCTGGTAATGCCAAAGTCTTGCTTTGACTTCCAAGGTCCTCATCCCTACTCTCACCCCCACTCTTCTCCCTATACCCTCTCTGCTCCAGCCACTGTGGCCACTTTGCTCCCCAAGGATTGTCCCACTATGGGGCTCTCTTAGTTTGGTTAGCCTACTATCACAAATACAAAAAATGGGGTTTGGCTTAAAGAACAGGAAATTATTGACTCATGGTTTCAGAGGTTAGAGGGCTTGCTTCCTCCTGGCATTGTTATGTGCCACAATCCTTGGAGCTCCTTGACTTGCATCTCTGCTTCCCATCACATGGCAATGTCCTTTCCTTTCTCTTCTGAGTTCCTGCTGCCTTCCTGCTTCTGGATCTCCCCATGGCTTTCCTTTATAAGGCCTCCAGTAATAGGATTAAGACCCATTCTGATTCAGTTGGCCACACTGTAACTAAAAACAATGTCTTCAAAGGGATCTGATTTACAATGGGTACACACTCACAGGAATGTGAGTCAAGACCAAGAACATGTCTAAATCAGGGTATATAATTCAATCCACCACAGGACCTTTGCACTTGTTATTCCATCTGTCTAGAATGCTCATTCCCCAGAAGCAACAGGACTCACTCCCTCACTTCATCTAGGTCTCTACTCAAAATTTTTGTCCTCAGTGAGAACTTTCCCAGCCACCCATCTAAAAGTTGTGCTCAATCCTCCCTCAAGACTTCATATTTACCTCCCCTGCTTTATCTTTTCTCAATAGAATTTTCCTTTATTTATCCCATTTATTTTATTTCCACTAGAAAATAGGTTTCTTGAGGGATACACACACATACACCAGTTGTGATGGTGTGAAGTTCTTTTATGAATCCCAAAAATAAAAAGATTATGTTTTGAACTAATCCATGCCTGTGAGTGTGAGACCCTTTCAATTGGACTGCATCAGTGAGGCATGATTCAGGTGGAGTTTCTGCCCTCTTGCTGGGTCTGATAAAAACAGAGACACAGAAAGAGACATACAGAAAAAGGGAGCCACCATATTTGATCCTGCAATGTGAGAGAAAGGTCTCCAGTTTCACCCACAGCTGAGTTGCAAGGAGAGAAGCCCCCAAGAGGCTTAAAGAGCTAAGGCCCAGGGAGAGATGAGCCATATACCTGATAGCTCATAGCTAAACTCGGGAAGAAAGCAGAGCAGCTGAGACTGATAGAGGACGCCCAGAAAGAGACAATCCCTATGTCTGGTTGCCCACAGCTGAGTTCCAGGAGATGGTAGATTCCGAAGGGGCATGCAGAGACCTCAGCAGAGATCTGCAGCCATCTTGCTTTGCCACGTAGCCAGACAACAGGATCAACAGTAGCTGACTTTGGTGAGAAAGCTCTTCTGATGGTGCCTTCCATTATGAAAGCCAACACATTCCTGATACTTTGCATCCGCATCCTTTTGGCAAACTAAAACACCAGTACACTACTAGAATATTCTACAATGTTGTCTGCTTATGGTATGCACTAAATATATTTGTTGAACAAATGACCTTATCATTATCACTGACATCCTCTCTTCCTTCCCTTAACTGTCTCCTCCATGTATTACCCTTTTTCTTAAAAAGCCCAAATCTTATTCATACTTCAATGATCATACTTTCACCTCCTTCCTGAGTCCTTCTCCATTTCCTTCCCTTTCCCTGCTTTTTTCTCCATAGTAGAATCAATCCACTCGTGTTTTCCCAATAGTGTATGGTTTACAACTCTTGTCTAACATTTAGGGTTATCATATTGTATTATAGTTTATATGAACCTCTACCCCTCCCCTTATATTATGTTAAGGGTAGACTGTCCAAAAGTCTCAGTAACTCTCATAGTTCCTAATATATAACAATTTTTCAATAGAAGTTTGTATAATCTCGTATCATTTAAATGTTATTTCTCATTAGAAATGAAAGCACTTCTCCACCACATGTCTGTAGTTCTGCTTTAGAGAAGATTTTAGACTTGCATATCACCTACTGCTCTCTCAACAACTCCAGATCAGAACATTAGGCTGAAAATTACTGTTTTCCATGATGGTGCTGTTATTCTCTCTTTAAACACTCTCCATTTACTTTAATTCTTTCACATTTCTTTTTCCCAACTCTATTGCTATCTGGTACAGAAAACTTGTGAATTTTATAACTTGCATAGCCTGTGGAAATACATAAAATAAAACAGGCAGGAGAAAAATAATAGAAAAACTGTACTTCCAAAAATATGTAGGAAAACAAAGATTCTTTTCAAAATAGACACCTTTATTTGAACTCTTCAGAGAATTCGAACCTCTTAAATATTGCTCTCATTTTCAGTGACATCAGTACTCAAATGCTAGACTCCTCCCTACCAATATACATAAACGTTGTTGCAAACAAGAAAACGCAACGACTCCTGTTATAGGATCTTCACACCAAATCTTCAAACCATTTGTTCAGATGACTGATCTCAGCATAGTGGGTGAAGGGCATTGATAGACATTTGGAAATCCCTGTAAATCCATCATCCTAAAAGACAGCACAGTGCCCATGGTGACACCATAGGGAGGGAAATGAAATATGCCATTGACTTTCCAGAGGTTAATCTATCATATTTCTGGTGCTACTTGGTTTGACATAACCAAATTTGCACTGAAAATCAAATGATCTATCTTTGTTCTGGTCAACTTAAAAAATTTAATCGTCTTTGACCTTTCCTGCAGTGCAGTGAAAGAAAAACAGATTCTTTTTGAGCTGGGCAACCCCCTTTTATCTATATTAGAGGCACCTGA
Source organism: Cabassous unicinctus (assembly GCA_029593785.1). Taxonomy (NCBI): domain Eukaryota; kingdom Metazoa; phylum Chordata; class Mammalia; order Cingulata; family Chlamyphoridae; genus Cabassous; species Cabassous unicinctus. The sequence goes on from JAQZBX010005973.1 coordinate 45,124, forward strand.
GCAGTTCCAGCTCTGTCCTAATTCAAGAGCACTGAATGGCCCGTGACAAATCTTTTCATTGGCTTTTGGGGCTCCAAACAAGGAAGACTGGGGAATTTTATTTGGTTCACTTTGAGATGACAAAAGAAATATATTTAAGAAAGATTAAAGAGAGAGAGGAAAGAAGAGATAGAGTGACTTGATGCCCTGATTCACTGTATATGTGAGGCAGAAATAAATCTAGAGAAATCATTAGGCCCCCACAATCAACCAGCTTTCTCAGGTAAACTATCACGCAAATGTGGCCCTCTGCTTTGATTTGTTTTTATTCACTTAATTTAGAACTTACTGGAGCAATGCTACTTTTTTTTTAAATAGAGGATTTCCCGCCAGAAACACAGAGTATTTGAAGCTGTCTTTCAATAACTATAAAGGGATTTTTCTTTTCTCTTTTCCCACCCTCTCCCTCATGCACACACCCTTGCTCTCATTCGCTCTCCCTCTTACCAAATATTGCTCTGAATATTCTTTGTTTTATGTTAAAATCTCTAAGTTTCACCATTGTCCTGGAGTTTCCCTTGTTATAGGAAAATTTCTTCCCAGGGAAGAAAACTAGCCTGCTTCTCTGAGAATAATGGGTGAATTTGATACGTTTAAAGCAGGGCTAAATTTCTGCAACAACTATTCAAGAAGAGCAAGTCAAACTGACATCAAAGAACACATGCATCCATTCATTTTGGTGAGTGGAACGCTAACCGAACAAAGAGAATAAGTATCCGGAAGCAAAAAGATTGGCCTATGAAATAAAGCCCATTGGAATGTGAGACTATAACAGAAATCTGACACATCATCTTTGGGGCTCTCAGGCTCGTCAAACACATGAATTATGAGTGGGTAGTGGCAACAACAACAAAAAAGATTTCTTAATATTTGAATTGCACCCTTGGTTCTTCCTCTGTGTGTGTGTGCATGTGTGCATAGAGGCGAAACCATACTCTTGGTTCTGTTACAAGAGATAGAAAAACGTGGATAAAAGGGATTTTAGAATTTTCTTTCCTTTGTCAATTGCATTATGTCAGTGTTCTTTTTTCCTTAAATACGAATGGTAATTATTTGTGTCATTAGTAATATGTACTTTCTTAAGATTTTACTGAGAAATAACTCAAAATGGTAGGCTATTCTGCAAGGAAGAAAGGGAGGCAGGGAGGGAAGCAGGGATGGAGGGAAAGAAAGAAAGAGCCGGCTTTGAGAAGAGGTAACCTTCCATCCAACCTCCTCTCTTCTAGTGTGGGAGAGACTCAGTGTCCCGCACGTCAGCTCTGCTTCACAGAACAACTGCTGTGATTAGCTGTGGGGGGAGCAACAGCATATGAATGCTGGCAATTTGTTCCTGAAATATCACTCTTGCTTGACCAGCCCAGTTAATACTAATATAAAAGCTTGAATTAAACATCAGAAACTTTATACGAGGTAAGGGCCATCTACAGCAAAAACAAATACTGAGCAAGGACTAATAAAAATAAGGTTAAATGTTTGTTTACAGTCTTTGAACACATACCAGGTTCCAAGCAGTATTTTAAGCACTTTATATGCTCTAATTAGTTTACCTTCATGACAAACCCTAAAAAGTAGCTACTATTGTTTCCCCCAGCTGCCAGTTGAGGAGGCAAAGGCACAGAGAGTTTAAATTACTTTACCAAGGTACTACATAAATAGACATATAAAAGTAACACTATTCCAACAATAGCTAATGTTTATTGAGCATGTACTATATGGCATTCTCTGTGATGAGAAGTTTAACCTGCATGATCCTTCTTAAACATCACAATAATTCTATGAGGTAGATGCTGCTGTTGATCCTAATTTCAGAAATACAAAGAGCTGGCAGACTAAATGGTCCCCAGTATTGCGTTTATCACATCCTTCAAATTTAAAGAGGCCTACCAAAAGATTGCCCCGACCCTTTCTGTGGGATCCCGTATTATTGGAGAAGGAAGGGAGGAAGAAACTGTCCCTCAGCTGAGCTGTCTTCTCCAAGGTGGCAATTGGGCATTCCCCTCCACGTATATTACCTTCCTGAATGCTCCGAACAGCACTGTGTGCAGAGATTATTAGCCCCACGTTTGCAAAAGAAAACAGTTTCAGAGCAACTCTGCCCAAGACCCCACAGCTACTAAGGGGCTGGGGGGATGGGGACCGGGAATCAAACCGAGTCTTCAGGTACAAAAGTTGATATTTAGCTACTCCATGATTTCCTTCCAGAAGATACTGTCTGGTTTATTGTTGTCTTTTTTTTTTTCCTGGAACCATCTTTAGGTGGTACACTGGATTGAGGGTTAAAATACCCATCTCTGTCATGATCCCTCTGGGCCTTGCATCCCTTTTAGATAAAATGGGGGTGGAGGGTCCTTGCTAGAAATTACACCTGAGATTCCTTCCAGCATGAATGATAAACGAAGGGGATCCTCGGCAGGTCTGAGGCTCTATTAAGATGTTACTGTTCACTGATAAACAACTGTATTAGTAAAAAAATCTTCTCAAACTAATTGGGGGGGGAGGGTGGAAGGAAGGAACTCTCATTGCCTAACCAGTACAAAAGAATGGCTTTTTTCCTTGAAATGGGTCAAAACACAAAATAGGGACAAGTCAAATCATGTTAACACCTGGCTAAGAACTTACTTCAGGCCAGCCCAATTCTAAAAGAGACCCATTAGTATGGCTGCACCCCACGTTTGACTCAAGAGACAACCGTACGGTGAATCACTAGCATTTTAATGATTTCGCAAAGCCTGATGCTGAAAAACCTAAGTGACAGGAAAAAGCATACCTAAAACAATAGCCTTAAATAAAAAAACATTCTTTTCAAGGTGGAGAACAACTTGTGAGAGATTTAGTGAGATCTGCAAACTAGTTCTAATCTATCTAGAGAAAAGTTAAGGAAAAGTAAAATTCGTTCATCTTATGATCATCACATGTTCATAATTAGTCAGTCATCCAATGATTCACCAAGAGGGAATGGCAATTTGACTTTGTCTCTATGTAGGAACACATGCCCTTTCCATCAAGAAGCAGCCTGGTGTATGATTTTGAGACTCATTTCATATTTTTTTTATTTTGGCAGGAGTTGGTTTGATTATCTTATTAAACCTGATTGGTTTTATAGTGGAAATAAAAGCCACATACACACAGAAGCATACACACACACACACACACACACAAATCATGTCTGTGTTCTTCCTTAAGTAAGAAATATTATCCTTTCATCTTTCAACTGATTAACAATTATACAAAGAATTCAATCAATATAGACAGCCAACACAAATGAGTCAGACAGAACTGATTTTGTATGAATTAGTAAGTACGTAATGAGCCTTAACTGCTTGTTAGCATGAATTCTGCAGATAATTGACTTCATTCCCCAATTCCTCCTTTGTGTCTAGAAGCAACTTGAGACTAGCCAAAAGAATAGCAAGTAAGCTTTTGTTGGTGAGCATTTATTTTGGGGACCATCAGAGAAATAATTTGGCCTGTGATATTTTCTACACAATTGTTCAGCAGCTCTATTACACATGTCACTTCCAGCACATACATCTCTGATATTTGAAATCTTGGCATCAGTATCTCCTGGTTCTGGACTCTTTGCATGTTCATTCGTCAGTCTTTCCTTTCTTGAGGCATGAATGTTTCTTATATGCAATCATGCTTTCAGACACAAGCAAGTGGTTGCAGTATTAGAACAAATTCATGGGATCAAAACTACCTGGAAATAAGCTGAAGAGTCTGACCTTGTTCCAGAAGCTAATGCTTTGTTGAAATTCAGTATCACACACTTTACCAGTATGTATTTAATGCACAAAGGTGAAAAGGACTCAAAACAACACATTTTAATGCTCATTCCTAAGGTACTATTTCCTGACAATGCTTGTAGGATATTTTTTAAACATTCTTAAATTCCCACTACTATTAACACAACCGACAATAATAGGAGCATCCTTTACAACACATGAATGTACAAAGCACATTTATACAGTGTATATATTTTAAAAAGCTCTACGAGACAGATAGGACATGACTTTTTATTTCCAACTTGCAGATGAGGAAACTGAGAGCAGGAAGGGTAAAATGACTGGCTTACAGCAAGCAAGAGGCAGAAATGGACTAGAATCCAGGCCCCAGAGCAACCAAATCCAGCATGCCTTATAACATAAGAAGACCAGATTTAATCTAAAATATAAAAGTAAAATGGCAACAATAATAATGTTGACATTTTTATTGTTAACTGGGCAAAACTAAAATAGAGCATGGGTAACATTTGGAAGTAGCAATTGGGAGGAGATGAGATTCATTTGGAAATATGAGTAGAGGTTTTCTATCTAAAAAAAGAACTGAGACTCATCTATGGAGCTCTTGGTCCTCTCTGTTTCCATTAGCTGCAAAGGAACCAGCTACCTGAAAAGTTACCAATAAGCATCTCTTAATGAGACAGAGACAGGCCCATGTATTCATTTTAGAATGTCTTCTGGTTCTGTGATCCACTGCCTTGCGCATTATTGTATTCAGTTCCCACCACAACGTTATGAACTGGCTAGAGTAGGTATCACCCTCCCATTTGCCCCAGAGGAGTCAAACCTATAAAAAGTCAAGTCACTTATCTGTGCATTCAGAGTTAGCAAGTCACGTGTAGTGAGATTAGAATTTGGCTTTGCTGATGCCCTGTCTAAAACTGATATTACTAGAGCATGCTGATTTTTGTTAACCATTGTATTGTTTGGGGTCATGTTAGGAGATATTACCATGGAGGTTATTTAAGCATAGAGAATTTATTATAAGAATTATTAACTAAGCATGTTAGTCAGGGGTCTCCAGAGAAACAGAACTGACAAGATATATATATGATTTATTGTAGACATTGGCTCATACAACTATGGAGATTGACAAGTCCAAATTCTGTAGGGCAGGCTGTGAGTTGTAAATGCCGATGAAGGTGAAGCTCTTCAGGAGAAGATGCCTGGCTGAAGTGGAGATAGAAATTCTTCTTCCTGACTTCTGAAATTCTCAGTTCTGGTTTTAAGGTCTCCAACTGATTGAATGAGGAGATTACCTTCATTGCTGAGCACAAGCTCCTTCATTGATTGTAGATGCAATCAGCTGTAGGTATAAGCAAATAACCGTTCAGGCAAATCCATCTATGAAATACCCTCAGTAAAATCAGGCCAGAGATTGCTTGGACAAACAACTTGAGTACCACAACCTAGCTAAGATGATACATGAACTTAACCATCTCACCAGGTAAACAGTTACTACCTAGATAATTGGAAAGTCAGAAAGAGAACAATAAGGTATGAGAGGTAGCAACTGGAGGCACCAGCAACCAGCCCTAGAGCTGGAAGAACAAAGGTTGGAATTCTTAAATTAAATGATTACATTTCTAGAATCTTGGAGGGGACCCTGCAGAAGGGACCCAGACCTCTGCAGAAAAGTCACTGTCCAGGGGCTGTTCTTGTCCCTCAGAAGAGATGAGAATGGTTCTGCAATTGTTGGAGCAATCTCTACTTTCTCCCTTACCCTTGCGGCCTCCCACCAGGGTCCCCTGTCAAAGAGAATAACAGCGAGCCAGCTGGCAAAACACAAATGTGGCTTGCACAGTCCCAGCCCCAGAAACACACAGCACAGTATAAAAGAGTGGGTTTGGAGCTAAGAGACAATAGATAAAGCTGACACTGTCCACACTTCCCGCTACTCAGCATACACACACACATTTGAACTTTCATAGAACAATGAAAGCAGCTCTACTTTTCAGCCTGACAAGATGCAACTATCCTTCTTACAAAGGCATTCTCATCCTCTTCCCAAAATGAGGAAACAAAGTTCTCAGAGTCATTGTATCCGTCTCTGCACTATGTCAATTACTCCTCCAATCAGTCACCAACTCTTCTGGATGTACCTTTACCTAAAGACTAGTTTGTAACGTTAATCTCCAACAAAGCTTATATAAAATGGAAGAGGAAACAAGGAAATCGAGAACAAAAAACAAGCAAGCAAGAAAAGATATGTATTTTCTATGACTATAACTGGTCATGAGGCCATTATGGATTTTGTAAATTCCCTCTTCCACTATTCATTCCATGTTTCTTGCCCTTAGCCAGGATCTCAGCTGGCTAAGGTTCTTTTTATTCTCATGGGGTCATCCACGCCTCCTTTCTTGAAGGGTGTGAATCTTCAGTGGTCTGATGTCTTTGTGGTTGCTGCCATTTCCCATTAGTTACTGGATATTAAAGTACTAAAAGGCACCCCAGAGAACCTCCTGGGTTCAAGACCTACTCCTCCTTGTCCTCACTGTAAGTAGCAATCAAATTCCCCTTGGTATCAGCATTGAGCACCCCAGTCAGGAGAGTAACCCCCTTCTTGGCCTCCTGGTTAAGTAGCACAAGGAGCCCAAAATGGCCAGGCTGTAGTCCCTTCTTACACTTCAGTAGAACCACTGTTTTGGTTCCTGATGGAAGCATTTCTCCCTGGGGAAACAAGACCTCCAAACTAAGTAGAAAAAATATATATACATGTATATATATATAATTGAGCTATTAATGCTAGAATCTACTTCCAGTGGCACACCTCAGACCGATGTATTCTGGCCATGAAAGAGACAGCACCTTTGATGGGTCTCTGATCTCAAGCACATGGAGTCTCACCTACTCAGGATGCCTTCTCCCAGCTGGTATCATAAGCTTAATTTTAGAGCATGGTAACAGAATTGCATCTCTTTAAATGACATCATGGAATAACCTATTTGTATGGGCACTGTTTCTTACATTTTGTTATATTGATCCCAGAAAAGTCTCCTCTCCTAAGTACATTAGACATTGTTCAAAAGTAAAGATCATTCCACTAGAGATAAAAGAACACAAAAGGTCACTTTGCACTTTAAAAAGACATTAATCCGATTAAAGGAAAATCGAGAATTCTGCAAAAAGGAGACAACTTTGAATGTGCTATCCATTCTAAACAGTGGGAAAGCGACATCAGATGGTAAAGGAGCAACAGGAAAATCAACAAATTTGAAAAAAAAAAAATGCAAACTGGTAATTGTCCAAAAGCCTTGGAGTTCTTTAGATGACTCCTCCATCCTGCCATTTCCCCTTTCAAACCGCCTCTCTGAAACTCACTCCACCAGGGACACTTAACCACTGGAGCTGAGATACCCCCTTAAGTCAATGCCTTCCTGATTCTTTGTCCAGAGGGAGAAAATCCCCAAACACTGCTAGAGAATGGTATCATTTGCATCTGTGGTTTCAATATTTTGAGGTGAATTTTTGTATTTAGATATTTATTTTCTGTAATTTGCATAGAAGCTTTGAACCTAATTCTCTGGTCCCCAGTTCAAATCCTAAATCCCTGTAATCTGCAGAGAGAGAGAGATATCCCTGGGAACCAGACCCACAGAGAAATAATACAAGGTATTATTAGGGAAGGGGTAGTGAGTGAAATGGAGACAGCATGGAGAAGCTTCTGCTCCCTCAGGGCTTCAGGGAAGAAGCTCTGGACTCGGAATCTCCATTTCTATCCAGTGCAGGTAGCCGGGTATGTCAAACCCCTCCCAGAGCCTCACCATCACCCACATCCCTTCTTCTTACAGCCCGTGGCTACATGCAGAGGACCAACCTGGACAGCTGTGGAAGGACCCATGCCCTGCATTTGTGAAAACTACCCAAGGGCAGATATCAGAAAGATGATCTCAGCCCCTGCTTTAAAATCTCCCCACTACCGTTCTAGCTCCCTCACTGGATTCTCCCTCACTATTTTACTTGTGTTATTGTAAAACTGTAATTACAGTATGAATATTGCAACCCTTTATTGCTGCAGATATTATAAAATGGATTAAACTTTTTTTTAACAGATGGATAAATGGATGAATAAACCATTGTAACATGTCTCCCTGCCCCCAATTTCTTTCCTTTCCAATCCATCCTTCATGATATCAGAGAAACCATCTTAAATATGGATATCATATTTCACCCATGAATACACTCCATCCCACAAACAAACAGGAAACTTTCAATTGCTCCCCTTATTTCTAGAAGATTAAACAAAACTCCTTAGCATGGAATGGAAAGTTGACCCCTACACCACCTCCCACTATGTCGCTCCACTCATCTTAAGCTCCCACTGCACCAGCCACTGGCTATGTTACCTTAAGAGGTCACTTGACTTCATGAGCTTCGGTTTTCTAGTGTTTCATATAGGACTAAAAGTACTGACCACACATTCCCTCCTGGACCCCCTTCCCCTGCCCTTAACCACTACTCCACTTTCTTGACTTCTGCCATCTAGAAATAATCATTTGTGGGGGGGCGGGGTTCCCATATAGTACTTTGCATATGTTTTATCTAAGATTTATCCTAACTTATTTTATCAATATTAGTTTACATTCTCATCTTTTCTTCTTGTCTGTTAGCAACTTGAGGGCAGGGACTTTTTTTTAACCACAGTTGTATCTCCCACAGTACCCAGCTTTGTGCTTGAATGCAGCATGCTTTCTACAACATCTTGAAGGAATCAACCACCAGAGGCACAGGCAAACTCTTAACAGGATATCATGACAGTGAGAGTGAGAAGGCAGTGTGCTACCTCCCTTTCCCCCAACTCCAAATTCTTTCACACTAAATTTCTGATTAAAAAAAAACAAAATCCACTATCACAGCCTTATTCTTTTAATTCCAAACTCTGTCTTCTTAGAAGTAAAGTGTCATCCTTCTTTAAGAGGGACAATACCCATCTTTCAGGTCATACTTCTGAGTAAGGGAAAGAGATTTTATAGTGGAGAGGATCAGAGCCTGAGACGTGAAGCAGATTGAAAGACACAAAGATGGGAGGCAGAAAGCACCAAGATAAACTCCAACCACTTCCTCATCTAGCCCAGACCAATCCTGACTGGTGGTCCCCAAATGCCTTCTAGGTGGTCCAGAAACGGTTTCTTGAGGAATTCATGTTTATAATATGACTGTCTTTGTTTTTGTTTCTGGAATGAATTAATCACTTAGTTCAGACAGTAAATGGAGATCAGACATTGCCTTTCAACTAAGCAGTTCCTTTTGTCCATGAAGACTTGAGAAAATGTTTGGTGCTGTAGATTGCGAGTAGGCGAAATGTGTTGGTTACAGGGTCTTTTATCCCTGATAAAAATGATCCAAAAGAAAGAGAAGTGTGAGTTCTCTGTTATTATTCCTCCCAATATTACAAAGAGTTGCCTCCTCGACCATGAGATTAAAGTCTTGTTAATATTAGATTATCAGTTCCCTTGAGAATGCCCACTATTTCAAGCTTCCAAGTCATCTGGTGGGATATTCATTCTACTCCGAAGACCCTTCCCACCTCATCAGCCCAGAAACTCTGATTCAGTCTTCAAAATGCAAGCCAACACTATTTCTCCATGGAAGCCTTTTCTGACTTCTTCAGATAAAGTTATGTACCAACCTTTTGTTGTCTCATGTATCTCTTTTATAGCCAATATTATAGTGAATAAAAATAGTCCACTTATTTGTCACTCTTTCTGTGTCTTTTTT
>JAQZBX010005974.1:0-54654 GCA_029593785.1 Cabassous unicinctus
ATAGAAAAGTTTAAGAGTACCCATTTTACTTTTAACCCTGTAAAGTGCATTATTGGAGAAGAGATTTAAGAAACTTGCATTTTTACTGTTCACAAGAAAGTGTTCTTCTTCAAAAAGAGAAAAATCAAATTCCACCACTAGATGCGAATCGATAATTTTCATCTCCAGCTTCTGCTTAGTAATTTAATGGCTTGGGCTCCTTGACTGTGTTTTACATGCCAAAGGAGGCCTCCCCTCCCCCATTCACACACTCCAAAGAAGAATAGCAGAAGAGGGAACAATGAGGAGAATCAGAGGAAGAGGAGAGGGAGAAAAATGGTCTGAGAAAAAATAATCTGAATATAAGAATAATTAAATAACTGAGTAAGGTAATTTTCCAGACAGGATTCTGTTCCAGAAATCTCTGAATATGATAAGGTGAAAATGATTAGAAATTGAATGGTTTCCCTCTGGGTGGATAAAACTATTTGTTCAGCTGGAATGGTTCTGATGATCTTGCCTCTCAAACTTATCTTTTGAGATCAGCAAATGAGTCCCATTTTCTCATCTCTCACTTGAGCTTGCATTGATTGATACACAATTAAGGTCACTAAGGAGTGCTGGTAGGATCTGCAGAGTCTCCAAATCCACCCATGATATTTTTTCTCTCCCTTTCTCGTTGTCTTTTAAAGACCTTCCTCGTGGCTCTTACACTGTCAACTTTGGTTGCTTGGTGTTGGGGAAGGGAGTTTTTGGCTGGATGATTGGAAACAGGATATGGGGGAATGCAGAATTTTGGAGTTTCATGAAAAAGAGAGAAAATTGAAATGAAATCATAGCCTCTTTGACTGGATGTCACTTCAGGATTAAAAGCTGAACACTGAAATGAAGTGATTTTCCCAAGCTCAAAAACCTGGTCGGGGCAGGAGGGAAACCTAAACCTTTACATTTCCAGGCCATTTTGTCCACTCTACTACACCATCACTCCTTCCTGTAATTTGGGATATTGCACTTTCTTTGTAATTGCTACAGAGTGGGTTTTAGTCATCCCTTGTACCTACTCTAAGAACTATATGCTTGTGAAAGCTAAAAGAGTAACATGGAGTAACATCCAATCTCAAATCATTTCTCCCATTTTAAATTGAGGATGCATGTTGCAGAGTTTAAGTTTGCATAGGTAACATGGAGATTCTCAGTTACTCAGTTGAACACTTTGCACTTGATTTAATAGACATTACAGAATCATCATATGTTCTTGAGTTATAATGTCAGCTTTTAATGAAAGACCATGTAAGTTGAAAGCTTTTCCTCAACTCTCAAGGACTCATGGAGCAATTTATACTCAACGCTTCATTTGTTGTCTTAATAAATTTAATTAACTATAAAATGAAAAAATATTGAAACAAGTTTGGGCTTCTGTATCTTTGCAATGTAAAGTCTAATACTTCATCTGTAACTCTACAAAATGTTAGATGTTCTCCATGGAGATGAACAGGTGTCTGGTGAGCCATAGGCAAAGTTCTCCCCTGTGGTTTACTGAAAGTCTCATGAAAATTTGAATGGAAATCAGAGAGAAAATAGGTCTTAGTTATATAAATTGGCTATAAGAGTGCAGATGGGGAAGAGTTCACACACCTTTCCTGAGAAATTAATACTCTAGAGGGAGAAATAAATATTTATAACAACAACTAAGCAAGTCTTGTATGAACAAGGCACTGTGGGAACACAGAACCAATAGGGCCAGGTGCAGGCAGGGAAGTCTTCACAGAGGTGGTGACATTGAGGTAGAGTCTTGAGGAATGCACACGTTTTCCTGGTACAGAAAAGGTAGAAGGGCATTCTGTACAAGAATTAAGGGTAAATCAAATACCTAGTTATTTTTTCGTAAGACACTTAACCCAATTCAGTCCCATGTAACCCATCTGCAATCAGCTTTCTCTTTTTCCTTCATGGCTTGACCAAATTCTTTTAGAGAAGCATATGCAAAACTCCTTGAACAAGAAATATCAGGCAAACACCCTCATCTTAATGGAAAACAACAACAACAAATGTTTATTTTTCAAAGCTTTGCTGGAAGACTCCTCTGGAGAGAAGATGAAAAGATGTTTTCAGCTGTGCTTGGGAAGAACGTGGAGGGTTGGGCTGCCTGTGTGTTTAAGAAATAACAGCTACCCATTGCCTGGTTAAAGCAAGACCAGTATTCTGGCAAATTAGAGCAATCTCAGATTAAGTGGAAAGTGTCCAAGGCTAACTACACTTGTGTGAGATGGTGAGTTCCCTCAGGGATAATCAAGTTTTCCTTTGTTTATGGAGGGAAACAACATCTAAGTCGAAAGAGAACAGAGGGGATTGCCAAAATCTGTGTACACCTCTTTCGATGTCTGTTGCAATATTTCAGATATTTCACTTCAACCATTTGGACTTTGAAGTGCCTCAGCTTCACTTAATAAGAAAAACTGTTTGTACCTCTCGCATTCTGCTCACCAATTTACCCTTCTCCTTGAGGTCTGACATAAATTAAGGGGAGTGTTTTACCACCTCCTGCTAAAGGGGGAAAATGCCTGTGTTCCACCCAAACCTCCCCTAGTTAGCAACATCCATTCCAAATTCAGCCAAGGCGAAGAATGATCGGAAAGGGTCGAAAACTTTGAAATCCTCTGCCCTTCCCTGAAGTTTTACTATATCCATGTGTATGTGTATAATATGTTCTTGAACATTTTATTTTATTATAAATAATTATACTCTTTGAGGAAAACACATTTCTTGGAGTTTCCCCATGACATTGGCTTAAATCAAGAAGTGTCTTAATAGTTCCTCAGATATAGTGCCCTTGGAAGGAAAGGGTTAGGATAAAACATTCAAAATTTGTATAAGAAAGAGAGTAAGCTACTCATTTAAATGCAAACAATTTTTTTTTTTATCTGTGTTGGCTTTTGTATTCCTTGATTTCTCTTTGTAATATTAACTGTTTTTGTTGTTGTTTTAAATCATGTTGACAATGTGCCCTTCCCATAAAGATGGCTTTTTGGAATTAAGGCAGTTTGAATCATGTTGCAGCTATTTTATTAATTTTTAAAAAATCTCATCTGATTCATGTAATCCTTAATGTGTCTGGGATATTTAGGCCATTTCAGTGAAAATTAGAAAGTAAGACCATTCTTCACAGCTAAATCTTTTTTGGTCATGAGCAGGTGATAACCCCAAACATTGCTTCGTGGTTTGTGGCTAATTATCAGGCCCTTTGTGGATAGGAGATGGTATTAGGGTCTGGAAGGGCCAGAGACATTCAGCTGTCTTTTATAATCTTCCTTATCTCCCACCTGTTCTGCCTCAAATGGGAGCAATCAATAGAGGTTTATTGAGCAGCTACCCTGTGCAAAGCAAGGGGGTGGAGAGATGGAACAAAGAGGTAGGTACCCTGACCTCAAAGCGTTAATTAACTTATAGGAATGGTAAGATTTGGGTGTCCAACGGTATACTAACAATTTAAATGAGTACCAAATGAGTAGCACAGAAAATAACTTCTTTCAGTTTCAAAGAAAGCTGGTCGACAATAAGTAAGGAAGGTACCTTGGTAAGAAAGTTATTTGCTTTGAGCTTCAAGGATGAGAAGGGTTATATATAATTTTTCTGTAAACCTACAATTTCTCTTATAATAATAAAAAAGGAGAGGGAATCAATTAATAAGAGAGGAGAAATAAACTATTATCTATGGGAATGGCATCGGAAACAAAAGCCTATGAGCCTAATCCCTACAGATAAGGAATTTTATCTCTCTTCCTTATTCAACAGTTATTTCATCAATGAATGAGAAAGGCCAAGCCTAGTCATGAGGACTTGCTTTTTACTTTCTGCCTCTTCAATTTTTCAAGAAACATTAAACTAACACCTAGGAATATTTTGACATGCTTAGAAACCTTTTCAAAAAATAACTCTTGTGCATGGTAAGACGTTACTAAAATCAGATTTTTTTTTTCCCATGGAGATGACAGCTGTAGAACTTTTCATTCACACCCTCAAACTCATGCAGAGAGCAGCCAAGATCTTTCCATCTTCAGCACATTTCAGCACCATTCAGGGGACTTGAAAGGAACACAGCAGACTCCCTAGAGGGATCCCTCAACCTCATCACACTTTCCTGGCCCATTTCAAGAACACTTTTTTGATTGAATTAAGAGAGTGCCTTTCTTTTTCTCAATTTGAAGCACAAACCAAGAAGGAATTAGGTATTATCTTGTGTTTTTGAAATAATCATAGAAATCACAAAGAAGTACTTCCTTGAGCCTAGCCTCTGAACTGACACACTTTGGATTCCTATAATGGTGGAACTCTCTTCCCTTTGATATCTTAGAGTGCCTAGCCACCATATCAATTATATGGAGGTCTGACTACATTATAAATTCAAAAACAAATTTTTCTTTTAAAAAACAAGAAATTCTGGCCAAGGACTTACGTCTCTCCTGTTTCTAGTTTGGATAGAGTATTACACAATCCTATGTGAAGAAAAGCTACCTTTGGACTTTGCTTCCCAGTTAATGTTATATGGTGATTAAGATAGCTGAGTATGCGTCTTTGGATGTGTACAGGATGAAGCAAAGCTATCCAGGCATTTGGAAACTCTTGCATGCCCTTTTAGAGAAGAGGATACTGTCCTGGCTACAGTGCATTGCAAATCTTAAGACATTCCCTCCTCCCCCTGCTCACTTTATGGAATTATAGTCTTCCAGTTACACTCAAATTTTTGGTTTTGTCTTTGTCTTCCCTCTTCTTTCTCCTTTGCTTCTCACTTCCCTTATCCACCCATCAAGTTGCCAGGACCTTGAACACCTTCTTTCACCTGGCTCTACATGCTTCTCTTGATGATGCCATTCTCCCTGTCAGCTTCTGCTATCACCATGGTTCCATATCTGGCCCCCAGCACCCCTTTGCTCCCCATCACTTCTTTTGGTCGTTCCCTCCACTGTTCAAAATCTTCATTCCCACCCCTCCACCACTTGTCAACAGAGGAAAGTCCAAACGCTCTAGGCTCTTTTGGAAATGGACTTTATCTGTAAACTCCATAGTACATTAGTAGGGATTCAATAACAGAACACACAGGTTACAGAATCAGGCCTTTGGCACTGCCCAGGCATAGATGCTTTAGAAAGAAACAAAGCCTTTTGTAGCAACTGAGTGATAATTTCCCAGTACTTAAAGCCTGGAATTTTGAACAGGGACATAAAGTCAAGACTTAGAGTTAAAGAACCTAGAGGAGGAAGCCGAAATCGAAGAGCATATAAGCCATATGGACAGGAACATCATGGGTTCCACAAGAAGAGGTCCCAGTCTTGCTAAACTGTGGCCCCAGATTTCAGCCTGAAGACTGCCCATCTCAGCCAAGAAGGTGGCCCAATGCAGGCTGAAGGAAATAGGCATTCTCCCTCCTCTCCTCCTAACGCAGTTTGTCTTGATCAGTGTCATTTGTGAGTCTGGGTGTGCTACATATCCTAAAAGCACCAAGCTTATTGCCTGGGACATAGTCACTATTTGAAAATTGTGATCTTGAAAAAGGCTGAAGAAAACTAAGGGCATTTGCATAAGACCTTGAATGTCAGGATAAGTAGTTTGCATTAATAAATTAGGTAAAGGGACACTCCATACTATATTCCTTAACATACTTTTTTTTTCTTTACCTGCAAGAAGGATTAATAGCAGTAGCTTTTTACAACAGAAATATAAATTGTTCTGGCTCAGATTCAGCCTCTGATTCCTCAGGAGGTTTTTCACACCTTCTCCCCTATTCCTGCTTTCCAGCTGATTTGACAGAAGGACAGAAGGATTGAGAAATCAAGTAGCTTCTCTGAGAAGTTCCCCATGGGGCACTTTGTCCCTGGTGTCCCTGCTTGTAGCTTATATAATCAGGAGCGTTTTGCCTACTGTGAGGATTACTGTAACAGTGATTGTTGGAGTCAGTGGGTGATGGTGTCAGGACAATTGTAGCCAGGTGATATGTGACTTTAAAGACCTGTTAGTGCCCCAGGAGACCTGCAGGCAGGGCTTCTTCTATGCGTTTGCAATCTCACTTTCTGAAGTGAGGGAGCACCACTTACCCAATAGGAACACAAGTGAGTGATTCAGGCGGAGAGTATACTTTGGGGGAAAATACACTCCAAATTAATGTTTTCTAATATGGCCCTTTTTGTTGTGTTTATATTTTTGTTGGGTTTCTTTGTTCATTTAAAATGTCATTAAACTAAAACTATTAGATTTGAATATAGTTTTCTCTGAAAATCTTAAAAATAGCAACAAGTTTCTTTTTAAAAGGCAATGAAAGGAGAATGAATTACCTTCATTTCTTTCTATTTTTAATTTTTTTTTTCTGTTTCCTCTACTTCAAACTTGAAATGAAAACTGTGAGAGATTTATAATTTGTGTCCCAACTGTAGCCACCAATCCTAACATATGGGGAATCCATTTGAAAGTGGATCTCGGTTAAATATTAGAACACAGGGTTTTGCCTACAGAGAAGATCAGAAGTTCTTTATTTTTTCTCTGTAACTTCTTTTTGTTTTTTATTTTAATTAAAGAAGTTGTGAGCTTACCAAACAGTCATGCATAACAATATACAGAATTCCCATGCATTACTCCAGCACCAACACTTTGCATTGCTGTGAAACATTTGTTACAAATTATGAAAGAACATCATCAAAATATTACTGCTAACTATGGTCCAAAGCCTACATTTGGTGTATTTTTCCATAAAACACCCTATTACTAGCAGCGTGTATTAGTATTGTACATGTCATAGTTCATGAGAGAACGCTCTCAGATTTGTACTGTTAACCACAGTCCATCATCCACCACATAGTTCTTTGTGTTATGCAGTCCCATGCCTTGTGCACACCATCCAAAATATACACTCAGTGGCTCTTGGTTTTGTCAGAGTTCTCCTGTCATCACCTCAGTCAATTTTAGAATACTTTCCTTACTCCAATAGAAAAAAATTCCATACAACCCTATTATTGACCTTTAGCATTGATGCAAGAATATTACAATATCACTGTTAACTATAGTCTATAAGTTATGTTAATTGTATTTCCCCTTGTATCACCGTTGTCTTAACACCATGTAATAGTGATGTATATTTGTTCTAGTTCATAGAACATTATTGTATTTGTACTATTAACCACAACCCTCATCCACCACCAAGTTTGTTATGTTACACCATCCCTAGATTATTCTCTAGCTTTCTTTTAGTTGACATTTATATCCCTTGACTGTCCCTTTCAGCAACAATAGCATTTATAGATCAACCGTGTTAGTTATACTCACTCTGACGTTTTACTATCAACTCTATCCATTTCCATACATTTACAATCAACCTAATGAAAAATTCTGCATACATTAAGCATTTATACCCCTTCTCAGCCCTCATATTATCTCCTAGTAATCTATACTCTAGATTTTAATGCCATGCGATTACTCATCATATGTAATAATATTAGTGATACCATACAATCTTTGTCCTTTTGTGTCTGGCTTATTTCACTCAACATAATGTCCTCAAGGTTCATCCATGTTGTCATATGCATCCCAATTTCATTTCTTCTCATAGCAGCATAGTGTTCCATCGAATGTATATACGACAGTTTTTTAATCCATTCATCGGTTGATGGACGCTTGGGTTGTTTCCATCTTTTGGCAATTGTGAATAATGCTGCTGTGAGTATCAGTGTGCAACACTTTTTTTAAATTACAAGATTAATTACAAGATTTTTACATTACAAGCTTTTTGAAAAATATTTCACATTATACTGAAGAATATCAAGAATATCTCTGCCCTTCCCAGATCCTACACTCCTCTCAAGTAGGAACCACGGTTAACATTTCAATGTGCAGATTTTCAAACCTTTTGCTCTGCCTTTATGGACAAGAATGTGCATGCACCCACTTACCCACAAAAGGCTTTTTCAGTTTTCGTAAATGAGCTCATATGATAAGTATATGTCCTGGACATCACTCCCTGTCAGTATATGTAGATATATATGTAGGGACCTTTTAAATTCAAAGTCAAATACAAATTGAAGATTTGCTGGAGATGTTTCCTGAATTTGTGAGTTCCAGATTGGTGTGGAGAAGTGACTGAAATTAGCAAACGAGTTTCTACCCCATCTTTTTGGCTTGGTTCCCTGGCTGAATGAGTTCCTAAGAAGCTGAGAGCAAACTCCCACCAAGCTCCATTGTTCTTGAAGAACTTGCAAAGTACAGACCCTTTGAGCTTCCTTCTTCCCAGGTTTAAAAGGATAAAAGAAACTTTTCCTCCAAGGCCCTGTCCAACCTGCCCAACCTGTCTGCAGGGGTGGACCTCTGCTTACTGCTGGGCTTTGCAGGACTTGGTGTCGAAGATTATGGTGCACCCAGAAAACCAGAGAGTGTTGTCTGGATTCCCTCGCTCATTCAGTCATTCACGTATTAACTCAACAAATACATATTGCCAGTTTACCATTTGGCAGGCGCTGTGCTAGAGATAGAAATGTGGAACAGACGTGGACCATCCATGGCCAAAGGACATTGCACATCAGTGAAGGAATACAGACAGGGAAACAGGCCACTGCAGCAGAGTGGGTTGACAAGCGAAACGTAGAGACTCTGGAGGCAGTGAGGGGAAGGTTCCTGAACCAGGAGACAGCTAATCTAAGTACTGAAGGATGATTAGACATTAGCCAGGTGAAACAGAGGTGTGGAGGAAAGGAGTGTTCCAAATTGAGGAGGCAGCATGGCGAAGGTCCATGAGTGCCTGTCAGGGACCGGCAGAGTGGGGCCAGGAATGCCTGGGACAGGTAAGCAGAGAAGATCTCATTGTTCCTGAAGGCCACATAAGGGAATTCAAACTCTATTCTGAATCATGAGGAACAAGTAAAGAATTTTGAGTGGCATAGGGGAATGGTTAGGTTGATAGGATAGAAAATGAATGAAAGTGGGGGAGATACCCTGGATATGGTTGTGTACACTGGGTTGAGAGATTTTGGCAGCTTTAACTAGGAGAGTGACTGTGGGGCTGGACAGATGTGCAAAGTTCCAAGAGATATTTCTTGCATCCTGTGAGGAAACTTGTGCAATTGCATGAACCATGGGCAAAGAAGTTAACTTTTACATTGCAGAGATGACATGAATGGTGCAGAAATTAGAAAAATATGTCTCTGGGGATTGCTACATGTGTGCATTATTTTTTTGTGTTTTCAAGAGATAATTGCACCCTAGACTGGAGCTTGCTCACCCCGGCTTTTGGACTCAGAGTACAGAGCCTGGTCTATTTTCTACATGACTGGGCTTTACTTCAGAACTGACGAGTCATATATCATTCTGATTGATTTTCTTCTTTTTTTTTCTTTATTTCCCTTGTCAAATAAAAGGGGTATGTGTGTGTGAGAGAAATAGAGATTGTTATGAGACTACATCATTTTGACTCAACCCAAATATGCAATTATCAGGAGCCCAGTCCAGCTCTACCATCCTCCTCCTCTTGTTTTGTCTCCTCAGAGCTGAGATAGAGAAAAGAAGTGTTGTTTGAGATCAGCCAGTGGGTTAGGGGCAGAGAAAATAGATAAGATGCCCAGGATTGAAATGCCCTGGTCTCTACTGGAAGGAATGGTAAGTAGGGGTATACCAGAGATATAGAACTACCAGCCAGTGCCCTGAGCAATGGGGTGAGGCTAAGCCCTAAATTGCCAACCAAAGCTTTAATTACCTCCACATTCTTGGGTTTGTTTTCATCTATGTCTTTTGTTTTAGTTTCTTTTCTTCTCAGAGCTAGTCACTCCAAAGGCATGGGAATAAACTCTCCCAAAGCATACACAGCAATTTGTGCTAAAGCAGAAAGATGCAGAATGAAGATTGGTGTGTGTGTGTGTGTGTGCGCGCGCGCGCGCGTGTGTGCGCGCACGCGCACATCTTTAAAACAACCCTTTGTGAGGACTAATGGATTCAGGAAAGTGGATAAGATTGTATCAATAATGAAATACAGCATACTTATTCATTCTACAGTCTTTCCCCTCTGAAAAATCTTTTATTTTCTTTTCAAGTCCTATACAACTCTTATTTTCATCCAATTCACCCTTATAGTTCTAAGAGATTAGGATCTTCTGGCAAAACAATCCTTCCTACATATGTGTGTTCTTAACCCTCAAATGGGCATATGCCTGTTAAGTTTTTAAAGGAATTCTGAGATTTAAAAAATAATGATAGTAAAAACCCATTGGAAAGATGGAGATGTGCAAGCCTTGATGATCAGCTCATCTTGGACAAACCTCACTGAATTCCCTCTAGATCAACTGCTGAGGAAAAAAAGTACTGTCTAGGGTTAAAGGCAATAGAAAAGATTACAGACATAGAGATAGTTAAACATTTTAAAAAAATTATTTCTGCCGCATCCGGTTTGGCTTCAAAAAGATGGTGTGGTTGTTGTGGTGGTGTATGTGTGAATGTGTGTATGTGAAATGGGGACAAATTACCAGTGCTTCAATATGGACAGGTCATTTTGTTGAATGTAATGGAATTCCTGAGTATTTGGAGATAAGAGGCAGTCATAATTTTTGGCTGCCATGCTTTATGCTAATGTGGGCATCCTCTGTTGTGTGTTTCTGCTGAGACAGCTACTTTACTCTTTAATTTCCCCCTTAATGTTAGTGGTGGGGAGCTGGGTACCTACAATCAGCATTTACCAATAACTGACTTCCATCACAAGTCATTATAAGTTATTATTCTTTTTTAGCACTTGTTCGAATCTACAGTTTATTTCTTTCCTCCACATTCTGTAAAATGTAGTTATAGACTAAGGTTTAAGTTAGCTATGCTGCTTCCCTCTTATAAATCCAAATCTGTCATTTGCAATAAGCTAAACTTTGCAGATGTTAAACTCTTGTAACCCTTGCAAGATAGACTGTAAGTATGATGGAACTTCATTCATTCGTGCATTAATTCGTGCATGCAACAGATATTTTCTTAGCACCTGTTTTATACCAGACAATGCTCTAGTTATTGGAAATAAAAAGATGAACAATACATACTATTGGGTGGAGATATTTTTACCTAGAATGTCTAGAAAATACTAGTCAGATTTGAGAAAAAATACCTTCTTCATGTTAATCTAAATATAGATTTTTTTTCCCAATTGTCTATTCACCTGCATTAGAACCCTAACAAAGTTTTATTTTCATATATTTTAGTTTGCCTTCTGAATTTTTAAAAGCAGTGTTCTTGTCTTTAGGGTGATAATTTTTTAGTACTTTCTCTCTAATGCCTTAGGAAAGTATTTCCTTCCTTCTCACAGATGATTGTTTTGAAATTTGAAAATAATCACCAGAAAGCTATATGTGAAACTTTTTTTTTAAAAGAATTTCCATTCATGTGGACAAGCAAACGAGTACTCTCTATTTTGAATTTCTACAAATTTCCCACCAACTATCCCAGTTGTATTACTTCCATGATTGGTTGAATTTCTGTTTCTTTCTCTATTTCTTCCTTAAACTGTTAAGTTCTCTCTCTGTCTCTCACTCTCTTTCTCTCTCTCTCTCTCAATATGTGCTTCTTCTATGTGCTTGTAGGAAAATGCAAACAAATGCTAGTGTCACCTAACATAGAGGGGATGGTTTTCTTATCCTCTTACTTGTGTTCCATCACTAATAACTATGGACACTTCTTAACTTCTCTGACCTATGGCTTACTCATAGAATTATACGTTACCTATGAAGATTGAGATAATTTGTGAAAAAAATTACCGGCACCATACTTGCCACCTATCGCGTGCTAATTCCCACCTGTCTCCTCTACGTACCTGTGCCTGGAGCCCTTCTGCCTGCTCCAGGCTCATGCTGCCATGTTCTGACCGATGCTGCCCCCTTAGTTAGATCTTGATCTCCTTTCTTGCTGGAGCCTGTTGCTCAAGTTTCCTAGCTGGCTTTCCCTACCGGGCAGGTAAAAATCCTCTCCAGATAAGTGTTAGTCTCTTACGTTTACACTCTTCTGCCACCCACAAATCCAGTTCTGATAGTTAAGTCAGTGTGCTACCAAGAAACATAGCTTTTGAGATCGCTCTGCTGTATGGTGATAAGCTTGGCCTTATGACAGCCTTTAAGTAATTCAGCCAGGGTGGCTCCCTGGCCAAAATGATCTCCTCCACCTTCTGCCATGGTGCCTGGAATTTATTCAACATAGACTCACTCTTTGGCTCTTTAAAGTTTCTAGACTTTCCTTCTAAACCTAAAATGCTCCTGGTTAGCACCTTAAATCATCATCAGTTGGCAGCTGAGCTGGGCTAAGCTGAGCTGAAGATCTTGCAGAATTGGAGCAAAGCCTGAAGTTGGAGAGCAGAGGACACAGGACAGGGAGAAAACAGCAGAAGTAAATTTATCCTTGCATTGCAGTGTTGTCAAGGGCTGGCCTGCTCTAACCCTAGGAGTTTGGCTGCTGTAATAAACCCTGTCTTTGTGTACCGTGTTTGAAGAGGAAGTGGAACGATCATTTTTTGCCTGCCTCCCAAGGGTGAGTATGGCCAACCTGGTGCCCTGCTGTGCGTAATGAAGAGTTATTGGGTGAAAATTAGGGAATGGATTTATGTTGAACCTTAGGAAAGGATATCTGACTACGTAGGATGGATTGACGAGTAAAAAGCCCAGAAGGAAGAGGGCAAAACATCATTGAAAGAGTAATTTGTAGCTGAAATGGATGAACCAATAGCCATTCCCTGACCAAAATATGTGTCTCTGATACGCCTGTCCTTCCTCTTTTTTCTAGGTGGAGTTCAGTGGATATGACAGGAGTGAATAGCTCTCTTATCCAATCATTTCAATAAACCCATTATCACTTCAGAAGGTGAAGCTTGTGTGTACTTTCCTTTATGCAGATGTAGTGCCCTCCTTACTCACAGCATTAAGTAACCATGGTGCTAATATACAGAATTCTCACAGTTTGTTCTCCATGTCAGAAATGCTGCGCAAAATCCCAACAGTTGGCTGCAAAGCCTGCCCTTAAGATCAAACAAAGGATACAAGCACAAGTTGGTAACCAGTGCACAGCAGGTTGTTTGCGCTTATGTTACTTCCCTAGAGCTGCCTCCCAGAAAGAGATCCCTCTACATGGTGTTGTTAAAGCCCCATACCTTTGGAGGACTCTCCTGGGCAACTATGTAAACCAACATTGCCGAGCAAACTGGAAAAACGGGCCCTTAGCACAGTCACCTGGGAAGAGGACGGCCCGTAGAGTTCCTTTTAGCTGGGATTTACCATGCTTTACCCTTGCTGAATTGAAGCACTCCTAGCCGCCCTTCTCCGGATGTACCCTGCCTTAGCTGATCTCAGGTTTACAATACCAATACAATTTCAATTAGCTTTATTTATTTTATGAAAATGTATTTTTCTATTTTAAACTATTTCCCAGTGCCCTAAAAGTACATTTTTATATTGCATATGCTTTTAAAAAACTCTTTGCCTTGCAGTTTCATTTTGCTTGTAGCCTCCTTGCATTATTTTCTCTAATTATATGTGTCATCCTTTGGAGTTAAGGCAAGTATCATTTTTCCCTTACTGGGTGATATCCTAGGGATGGAGCCCTTGGCATCACTCTGGCTCTGAGAGTGTAGTGAACACCTCCACTACTCTTGCAAAGTTACTGAGACTGGCTAATTTAGATCCTTTCTCTAATTTAAGTTGCTTGCATCTAACTTGATTTGAGAGCGTCTGATACTTATGCTCACAGAGCCATTGAGTTTTGAAGCTGAGAGCAGTGCTCCCTACTGAGATTTTCTGGATGCTACAGTGGTGCCTGCAATAGGAAACAAATTAGGGTGCTTTCAGCAGCAATACCTGGGATTCTTGCTGCAGCTCCAAATTATCTTCAGGTTTTGATGTTCAAAGGCCAGAAGGATAAATAGATTTTTATCGTATATTTCTTTTGTTATCAGGGAGGAAATTTTTTTTTTTTTCCAGAATCTTCCTGCTACCTCCCCACACTCAAAAGAGATCCCCTCAGGGTCACCCCTAAACCAGTCACTGGCAAAGACAATGAGACTGCCATGATTAGTGTACCTGAATCATAATCCGTTTCCTGGGGCTGGGCACACCCTCTCTAAGCACAATTCCTGAGTAAACCCAGAATTCAGCTAGTTAAGAAGTGGAGAAAAATAGACGTGGAGTAGACGGGACAATAGCATTTGCCACAGGAAGAATCATGAGTGAACCTTTAGGTTATCTGTATGTCATTTGCAAGGGTCTAAGCAGAGTTTGCTATCTAGTCTGAGATCTTTTTCAAATAACTATGCCCTTCTTTATTATATTCAATTTTGTACCCCAATTCTTTCACCACTTTTGGAAGGTGAGGCCTCAAGGAATGTAAAGGAGTTCTCGCGGAAAATGTAGACAGAGGGGTGTCCCTAAAGGATCTCTCATCAGTGGGGTGATGCCATAATTTTTCATTTGTGACCAGGATACTTTGAAAGTAGAAGACAGCACATAATTTTGAAAAATTATACCAAGTCAATAGGTATAAGTTTGTGCTGTCCTGGACAAATTAAAAAGGTATGGTCACCCTAGTTATCAGGCTAAAGCAAATTTTATACACAAAAATTTAGTTTAGCAATGTCACAGAGGAGATACAATTTTCTTAGGTGGAAGAAATGCCACATTTCTTTGAGCTCATAGAAAA
Organism: Cabassous unicinctus; assembly: GCA_029593785.1. Lineage (NCBI taxonomy): Eukaryota > Metazoa > Chordata > Mammalia > Cingulata > Chlamyphoridae > Cabassous > Cabassous unicinctus. Next base: position 14,656 of record JAQZBX010005974.1, read on the forward strand.
TTCCAAATGTTATATGAAAATTCTTTTATGTTTAATGTTGTGATATATATATATCACAATGGCTTTTTAACCATTGTACAAGTCCTTGTAGATCTTCTGGCATGAATTTGGAAAGAAAATTACCATATATGGGATAAAAATGTTGTCTACTGGTTTCTGATGACTGGAAATTTATAATTATTCATCTTTTATTTTATCCAATTGCTATGTTATATCTTCCTCTAATTTTTTCCTAACCTGTCAAGGTGTAGCCATTGCTGATATTTTTGTACTAAAGATCTTTTTGGACTGTCTGCTGATGGAAGCCTCAAAAACAGCTTTGTGTGTGGTAATAACTCAAATGAAGAATAATCTTCCATAGATGAAATCCTGTTCAATTTCATAAACAAAACATATGAGTGGTTATGCCAGGGGATAGGGAGAACCGGTGCTTTTGCCCTGAAAGAGAACATTCCAGGGTGCTTTCTCACCCATTTGCAGTTTAATTTTGCATTTTGCTCCAGTGCTTACAGAATGGTCTCTACCTGTCAATCACAATAAAGGAAAGACTTTTTATTTAAACAGAATACCGAATCTGTTTTCAGGACTGCAGCCAACTGTCCTACGTGACTGAAAGGAGAGGCACAAGAAAAGAAAGAAAGAAAAAAATAAAGAGAAAGAAACCCACCTAAGCACCCTCACATCTCTCAGGGATATTTTCAAACTTGAAGGTTGACATTGACACAGTTAGGGGCATTACTTTGAAAGGCACAGATCACACTCCTCTTCCACTCAGCTGTAACTAAATACTAATATAAAAATTTTATGAATAGTAAAGAGATTTGTGCTTTTCTAGTTTTGCAATCTGTGGTCTTTCTTTCAGGCTACCTAAGAATAAGGTTCATTTTTTCCTAACTTTTTCTTATATGTCCAGTGAGACCTTTATTAAATGATCTAATTAACTATTATTGATACTAAGACACTCCTTTGAGTTCTCCCTTAAGCTTATGTTGCTAGTTCTTTGACCCTAGAAACAAATTGTTAATAAAGATTAGCTTTTATTCAGGAGTTACCAGAAACCTCATATTTCTGAACAAACTTCTTTTGCCTTATAAAAGGGATATTTCTTGATCTGTAGATCTGCTAACCTGTGGATTACATTTGATCTAGGCCACCAGCAGGAGTAGGTTACCCCCAGGCCTCAATGATGGTATTGTCATTTAGATGGCAAACAGGGCATGAAAACCCTGTCACAGATATCTATACCCTGAAATGGGGATATAAAACCCCTTACCTCTGGGAATAATCAAAGGTCTCTGGTTGAATCATGCCATGTTTCCAGTATTTCTGAGTTTATAAGTCATTAATTGCTCCCAAGGAGCATTCTATTTGATCAAATACATCAATCTTTTTTCTTTTTTTAATAATAATTTTTTATATTCTTTAAAGATACTTAGATTACATAAATGTAACATAAAAAGTATAGGGATTCCTATATGCCCCACCTCCCACACGTCCCACAACCTCCCACATAAACATCTTTCCTTAGTGTGGCACATCACCACAATGGATATACACATCCTGAGGCTTTGCCACTAAACATGGACCATAGTTCACGTTGTAGACCACACTCTCTCCCACAGTTCTGCATGTTATATGCTGATATAAAATGGCCTATATCTGTCATTGTAATGTCACTCAGGATAATTCCCAAGACCCGAAAAAGCCCCAGTATTATAACTGCTTTTCCCTCTCCCTGCCTCCAAAGCATCCAGTGGCTACTGGCTCCCCATTAATGTTGTAATTTCTTCCATTGCTTGAATCACAATATGTCTATAACAGAATACCAGTAAGTCCACTCTAGTCCATAGCTCTTCCCCTCATACTGAGGAGTCTGGGATGGTGATGTCCACTCCACCTCCAAGTGAGAGGGGGCTTATATCCCATGGATAATATGGATGGGATTATCCTGTCTGCAGCTGCAGACTCTCTCCATTCCCTGGGATGGCCGGTGTCCATCATCAACTCCCCGCCAGGTGCCCTGGGTGAGTCCATTGAGCTGTAGAGTAGGAGTTGCAGCTCCACTGAGATTCTGGGCCCAGCTGGCACATGGGCAGCCCAAAGACTCCAGTCTCTGGAAGTACACCTACAAACTCCAGTACCATATATAGGTTTGAATAGAAGGGACAGATGGACCATGTGCAGGGAAGACACACCTGGGTCCAACTCTGTCACTCTCAGGAGCACAGATTCCAAAGTAGGGCCCACTGATAAGGCATCAAACTCTGGAGCTATCTGCCCTGATATAGGACCTGGGTGTCTCCAGAGCCCTCAGGAGCCCCTCAATTTGGGGTGATATCCACACAAATAGATCAATCTTGTGGATTGATGTGAACTTTGCAACAGCAGCTCCACTGCTAAAACATCCCCAGCAGCCCTTAATTAATTACCCCCACTGATCTTTACATTCGTTTCCTAAGGAACAGATAAGAAAGTGTGTACAAAACAAGCTTTATACTCTGGTAGAAGATAAAAGATCCACCTTTCTAAAATCCATATGCTAGAAGAGCTGGATGATCCTAGCGCCTTACTCTTGACACACAGTCAACATCCTGGCCAGTAGTCAAGTAACAACATAGGAGCAGGATCCAGCAGTAGTGGTTTTCTAAGGCTTTGCTCTTTAGAGCACTGTACTATCAGACTTATGGAATGAATCTAAAGTTCAGCCACGCCATTTATGTTTACGAATTGTTGCTTTCTTTATTTCTCTAATCCAACCTTACATCATTTCTGAGTCCCACTTGCTAGACTGGCACAAAATTCATTTTGGAGATTTGCTTTTCTTAAAGTGGGTTCAAGCTCAATTCCCTAAGCTTACGTGATGGAAGAAAATGTTGGAAAAGAGAAGAGTTCTGAGTCCACGGTGGAGTCATCCTTATTGTGGCTCTTTGAGCCCTGGATGCTTCGGTTATGCACACAGTTGAGCTCTCTATCTCAAGCTTTATCATTGTAGGTGGGTTCAGTGATGTCTTCCACAGTGGTGCTCCTGCTGACTGCCAATCAGCTTCCCATGAACAACGCACCCATCCTCAGTGCTGCATGGAAGCACCAACTTTCCTTCTTCTCCTGATGCAGATCCTTTCACCTCTTGCACTAAAAGCCCTTGTCTCTGCAGCCCTCCACCTGCCTGCCCCCCCCCCCACATACATATACACTGGAATCTTTCAGCATAATCCCTCCTCTTTGGGCATCTGGGAAAAAGTGCTGGCCACTATTCCTTGGGTTGGAGAGGATAAAGAAAATGCTAGCACAATTTAGTCTTTTTCATGATATCTCACCTGTCATATTTTCCATCCAATTAAGAGGCAAATGCTGGGGAGAAAGTACAAGAAACAAGAGGGCATTTAAGTAACCAGGGTCAACACCCCTGGGCTCCTGACTGCTCACTCTGGCATGCTTTGCACATGGGATGTCTCTTAGAATTGAGGGTTGTCATTTCACTCAGCAGCTATTTACTGAGGACCTCCTATGTGCAAGGCAGTGGGGAAAGGTAGTCTTATTCATCAATGAGCCAACAATCCACAGAGACAAAAAGGGCTATGTAGACATATTTATGAAGTGTTATAGGAGCTAAGGGAGGGTGTGAGAATTCTGTGAGGGAAACGGTTGGTGGCAGTCATAAAAGTCTTTACTTAAAGGTCATTTTTTAGCCATTCCTTCAAGGATGAGCAGGATTTTGTCAGGAAAATTAGGAGGAGGAGACATTCTAGGACATGGGTGGGGATTTTATGGGGAATTACATGGTAAGTGTGAAAAGGGAGTTAGTATACATGGCTAGATTATAGAGTGGGTGAAAAAATAATAGATGAAGAAAAGGTAGGTTAAGGCAAGATTGCAAAAAAATTAAAAGTACTTACTCTGAGTCAGTCCTGAGCAAGTTACTTTTAGTACTTTGTCTCATCAAATTTAAGAGATAACTACCCTCATTACCTAGTGGATGAACCTGAAAATCAAAAGATATAGATAACTTTTCCAAAAAATTCAGATGGTAGCTGATCGAGGACAGAGTTAAAGCCCAGGCCTAAATCCCAAGCTCCTGTTCTTCTCATTATACTATGTGGCAAGAGAAATAGTGTGCTCTTGGAGTCTTTGAGAAAAAAGAGTGGTAATTGTATGGTCCAGGTGGAGAATTGGTTAGAATTCAAAGACTGGATGCAGTGTGGCCATGGGAATGCAGGAAGGAGTTGATGATGGGCTATAAAAGAGAGATCCTGGTGGAAAATAGGCGACAAATTTACCAAAGATTGTTGATGGATTCATCAATCACTGGTTGAAGGGAAGGAAAAAAGAAGAGTATTACCTCTAAAGTTCCTGGTTTGAGTAACTGGATGGTATAATTCCCAAAGGTAGGTAAGAGATAGGAACAACATATTCTGGGGAAAAGATAATGAGTTCATTTTTAGCTACTTTGAGTTTTAAGTGCCTAGTGAAAGATATCCAGCAGACAGTTACAAATTTTGGTCTGGAGTACAGGAGGAAAATTGGGACCAGAGATCCACTTGTGATTCGTCAGCATGGTAGTACAGCCAGAGTGACCTTTCCTGAAACACAAATCTAATTTCTGTCACTCCACCACCTAAGTACCTTCAACAATTACTTGGATCCCTTAAGAAAAAGAAAAAGACCTCCTACATCCTTAACATGGCTGGCAAAGCACTGCATGATGTGGTCCCTGATTACCTCTTGCTACATCTTTCACTACTTTTTCTTTCAGGCTCTGTATTTCAGTTCTCAAACGTATGTGGGGGTTTCCTTCCTGGTTCAGTTCCTCATCTTAGAATGTACTCCTCCCCCAAAACACATACACACATGCACACACACAAATGCATGCCCACACCTGTGAACACACTAGTACACACATGTGCACACACACCATCACCCATGTATGCATGCATGCACACAGCATGCATACATGTTCATGTATAAAACTCATATCCCAAACACACATGTCCAGGCACACACATGGATACAAAAGGCACACACCTACGTGCACACATGCATGCACGTGCATTTACATACACACACACACACACATGCACCTGCCACCTAGTTGATTCCAACTTATTCCTCAAATGCTCAGTTGAAAAATCTTTTCATAAAGCAGGTTTTACGTTATCTCGCACTGGAGCAAATTCCCCTGTTACGTCTATGTCATAGCATTTACTATGCTGCGATAAGTAATTTGCTGTTTAATGTTTTCTCTCCTATTAGAGTGAAAGTTTCATGTCAACAAAAACTATCCACACATTACCCTAGCCTCTATCACTCTAATTGTCATGAAGGGGCAAAAAGATTTGTAGACTAAAGGCATGCATGTATGCATGAATGAATGAATAAGGCACAAATGAATTTATGAGTGTAGTTGAGATGTAGTTTGCACATGTTGAGGGGGAGGGTAAAGGCAGAGTTCAGGAATACCTTTGTTGTTCCACAATGAACTTCCAACCCAATTCCTCTCTTCTCTAATAAGGATTACTGATTTGGTATACTTTGAAGTCTTTTCTTTCAAACTTCTTGATCTCTAAGAAGGAAAGGGAATTTTTCATTTATGCCCTAGTTCAAGCTGAATGGAAAATATAAGAAAACTAGGCAGTCCTTTCTATTAGAGTCTGAATCATCCATTAGTTGATACCAGTGTTGGAGTAATCGACTTCTCATCAAGACTTCTCATTAGAGATGGTTACTTTTCCCTTTTACCTGATTGCGTGGAGTTCAGAACATTTAAGATGCCATTGCTTTTCTATTTATCACTTAAGAGACTTCATCTTTCCCTTAGTTATCACATTCTAGTGTGTGTATGAACTTTAATCTTATGATAAGGTTTTATTTTCCTTGAGTAACCCTTTAGCATCTGCTCCATTCAGTATTTCAAAGCCAAATTTTGGTGAAATGAGAAATTCATCCATGAAGATTTTATTTTGCCAGCGCTTATTCATTGCTTGGAACATTTAAGCAGTTTTTATGGTATTTCATGTCTGGGCCCAGTTGCTCATTTGGCCAAAATGCATTGAGATCAAAATAATGGTTTAATCCCCATTTAAGTAAAATGGTTTTACCTGTAACCACAGGAATCTTTTTATTTAATCCCAGGCAGCTGCTTTTCAAGTATATACTATTGACTATAAGAAACAGTGTATGAAAAAGAGTGACTTGATTATGGCATAGCTATGCCACTACTTGAAAAATAATCCACAGTCAAATCTATAGCATCACTTTTATTCAGGAACACCATTTTCATGTCTTATGAATGGGTATCATCTCTACAATCTCCAGACAAAGAAAGAGATCATTTAGTCACACATAAGTTTTCTACCTTTCCATAAAAATGTCATGTGCAAAACTTTTGTATTAGACAGGATTTTCTAGGGAATCAGAACCAACAGGAGAGATCTGTAAGTAGCATTCAATTTTATAAAATTGTCTCACGCATCCATAGTGATGCATAAATTCAAATTCCGTAGAGCAGGCTGCAAGCCAGGGCCTCCGAAGAAGTTCCTTGATGAGTTCCCCAGGAGACACAGGCTGCCTGAAGTAGAGATGGGAACTCTCTCTCTGAATACCGAAATCACTTCTCCTTTTCAGGCCTTCAACTGATTGGATGAGATGTCACTCATTGCTGACAGCAATCTCCTCATTTGATTGTAGGTATAACCAGCCATCTATGAAATCAACTCACTGATGATTAAAGTCCATGAAACACCCTTGTATTACAATTAGCCCAGTGTTTGCTTGACCTGGCCAAGTTAACACATTAGCCTAACCATCACAGCTTTCTAAACAAAAGAGAATAGAATTTTCAAATAACTTCTTGTCATTTTTCCTTTATTTTACTTCCGATTTCTTTGCTAAAGGAAGTGTGCTAAAGAAATATGGATCAATAAATGAAAATGCCCATCTCTTCATACTCCAGAAAAGTATTCCAGTACGTATTAATAATTTCCCTAGTTGGAGTTTTTTTGTTTGTTTGTTTCTTAATCAATTTTATTGATATATATTAATAAACAATTCCTCCAAGGTTTACAATCAATGGTATTTGCTATAATCACATAGTTGTGCATTCGTCACTTCAATCTTTATTAGAGCATTTTCATTATTTCAATATTAATAATAAAAAAACAGACAAAGAAACAAAATTCCTCACCTCTCAATCTCTCTATGCACCCCCACTGTACCTCGCTGCTGTTTCTGGCTATTCTATCCAAAGTATATAATCAATGGCTTTTAGTATAATCACAATGTTGTACATTCATCACCTTAAAAATTCTAGAGCAATTTCATTACTCCAAAAAGAAAGACTTCGAACCACTTAGCATTCCTCCTCACACCTACAAAACACCTAGTTGAAGTTTAGAGTGGCCTTTAACCCCTACTCCTAGGGCTCCTCTGAGTTCCACCCAATTGAAAGACAGGTGCTGGAGTAAGCAGATGGAGATCCAAAATATAAGTTTTATCACTGAGTTGTTTGAAAATGGGTTTTTTAAGTTTCTACCCCTTCTTCAAGTACTCCCTCTGCCTCCTATTTCCCCCAACTTCTGACCTAGACTCTAGTAGAGCTGGTCAAACATAAGACCTCCCTCAAGTATGGAGAGAGAGAGAACAAGAGATGGAGAGAGCTGAGACGTATTTGGTATTTGTTCACTGGCCACCTCCAAAGTCGCCAAATAGAGAAGTCCCTTATCTTTCTTTGGGAGGAATAAGTGGAGGTTAGAAAGAGACTAGAAGTCATTTCTCCCCACCCTTCACCCCCACTTTTTTTTTTTTTTTCCTCTTAGCAAATGGAGTTAAATATCTTATTCCTCTGTAGGAACCTGTAAAGATTGTTAAAGAGTTAAAGCTACTTAAGGAACTATCGGAAAAGGCTGCGTCAAAGATAATGCAGGAACTAGGTTTCCAGTTATAACTGATACCAGAGAAAATAAAAAGAGTAATATGCCAGGGGACAGATCCCCCATGGGGAGTGTAAGGGATTTAGAATAAGTTATTTCCTCTCGATGATATGTCTGCTCATTTCTTTTTTCTAGCTTTCTTTCCTCTCTATAATTTATCATCCCATCATCATCAATTAAATTCCTTTTCTATATTTTCTTTTTCTAGCCTCCTAGATATTAAGCACCCAGAAGGCAGTGGGTAATTTCTGCCTTTTTCACTATTGTATACCAAGTAGCACATAATAAGTGTGCTAAATGAATATTTAGGGACAGACTGCTCTTCCTATAGTTTTAATCTTTTTGAATTAGCCTCTCCCTTTTCTCACTTCCACCCTTGTTTAATCCCCTGCAATATGGCAGGCACCATTGACCTCCTTTCCCTGTGTCCTCAATGTGAGTATATTTCAGGCCTAGAGTCTCTAGGTGGGCACTGAAGATGGCATGGCATCATAGTTCACAGTCTAACACAGCGGTCCTGCATGTCTGCATGGAGGGAGGTGAAGTGATTCCAACTCAAAAGCTGGGAGTGTAAGATATTTTCTTGGGAATAATTCTTTTTTCCCAGTAGAATGAAAGAGAGTATCCAAAAGAACTGCTTATACTCATGCCCAGATTCTTCAGTTGTGTTCCTTTTCTTTGATGTTGGTAAGAAAATACTAGATAGTAGTATTTTCTAATACCAGATAGCATTTCTAAGAAAGTACATACAGAAGAGCAAAACAAAATGGAAAGCAAGAACAAAGAAAATCAAACAAACAAAAAGCAGTATAATTGAACTACAGTAAAATGTATTTCTATTTGAACCTGCTACATGGTTAGTTTACCTTCTCCCCTCTGAAAACATCTTAATAATTAAAAATAATTTAAAAAACATAAAAATGTTTAATATCTTTGCAAATTGGCCATTAAATGTGGAGATGTCATACAGAATTCACCATTAATGAATGTATTTAGTAATTTACTTCAAAGAGCCTTCTTTAACAAGGGCAATTAAAAGGTTTATGATAGTCACCAAATAGAATCTCTTTATGCACAATAATCAGGCACTTTGAGAGAAAGTCAAAAGGTGTGAGCTCTTATAATTAAACAAGTTTACTTAATGTAGTGTAGTTTTTATATCTGTTCCCAAATAAGAATGTGTACTGACATCTAAAATTTAATTGTGATAAAAAGTATAGATGGGTTGGTAGAAAGGTTGAGAGAGCAATAGATAAATACATGGAAATATTGATCAATCAAATAATTTTCCCATGAAGATATAGGAAATGAAGAAAAAGGGTACTAAATAGAGAATAAGAAAGGAAAATAATGAGCCCCTATTCTATGACTGAATTTGCTACTAATAGCTTGCATTACTCTGTTGGACTTGAGTTCACAGTTCTCCTCAACTAAAAGACACTATAGAGGTCATTTAATACAACTCTCTTATTTTATTATTTCTTATTTATTTAGTACAGCAGAGGTTCTTAGAGAGCAGGAATATACCCACTTCTAAAGCCAGTGTGAGGTCTCTTCTGATCTGTTATATATCTTCAAGGATGATTCCCAATGTCAATGAACTGACAGAAGGAATTCATTCATCCTTTAAACTTCTGTATTTGTTCCTTCCCCTGTAGTTTACTGAGGGCCTTAATACAGAGCAGGCATTGTGCTAGGCATTGGGGACACAGAGGTAAACCAGCAGACCGAGTATGACAATGCATGAGTACAAAGAAACACAAAGGAAATGATGATAGACTGTCATCAACATTTCAATGGAAATAATCGGGGGTCATGATACATGATAACTGATTTGGAGGAGGAGCCTTTGTATAGTGTGGTCTCCTCTGAGGACAGTGAAGCTAGATATAAAGGCTGACAAGCAGTCGGCCATGTGATAAGTATACGGGCTTTGATGGAGGGCTAATGCTTGGCAGGTTCAAAAAAGAGTAAGGTGTCAGGGGCTGGAGTATTCTGAGCAAAAGAGGGATAGCAACAAAATGACAAAATTGGTGAGAAAATTGGCCAGAGTCTGTGGAGCATTGGAGGCCATGGTAAATGATTTCGCTCTAATTCTAAAAGCAATAGAAAATCATTGGTGGTTTTTAATCAGGGGAGTAACATGATCTGATTTGCATTTTTAAAAGTCACTTTAGATGCTTTATGGAAAATGGATTGTAGGGGAGAGGAAGAGGGAGAAATTACTTAGGCTTTTAGTAGTGAAGTTAGAAGTGAATTTGAGGTTGTGCTAGCAATATTTGCTGATTACATTGGTATAGGAAGAAGGGGTTGGGTTAATGGAAAGAGAAAAATCAAGGATGTCTGCTCTCTTTTTGACTTTAGAAGCTGAATAGATGTTGGCATCATTTACTGAGATGGGAAAGACTGGGGTGAAAACAGAAGAATGTTTTATTAGACTACATTTATATTTTATTTGACTTGGGTTGTTTAATCTTCATAAAAATAGGTTGTCTCACCTGAAGCCAAGTATATTTTATTTTTGTCTGGACCAATATGAATATAACAAAGACAATAATAAAATATGGATGATATCGTCTCTCAACATTGCAAACAATCATTTCATTTTCATAGTGGTTGAAGGCCGTCTTGGGAAGAGCATATATGGTGGTAGAATTTGTGAATATGGAAGTGATAGTGAATATGTATCACTCTATTGTAGATTGGGTGTGTGTGTGTGTGTATGCATGTAGTAGTATATCTGAGGACAGGATGAGCCTATGAGCTTATAAAAGTGGGTGACCTTAGAGTAGGTAGCAGTTTAAGATAGCCCTATAGTTTCAAGTTTGATATTTTAGAAGCCACAGTATTTTTCCCCAAACCATTTTTAAGACCTGTACTTTGTGTGCACACTCATGGAATTATAGACAGACAAATTCTCTTTTGCTAAGAATGAAAATAGTCTATTATACATTCATCATCAGTAAATGTTTTAGAGAATTTCAAGAATACATTCTTTTTCTAAAAAAAGATTTATTTATTACGCCCCCCCCTCCCCCGGTGTTTGCGCTCGTCTGCTCTCTGTGTCAGTTCGTTGTGTGCTCTCTGTGTCTGCTCATCTTCTTTTAGGAGGCACCAGGAACTGAACCTGGGACCTACCATGTTGAGGGAGGCACTCATTCTCTTGAGCCACATCCACTCCCTGCTTGTTGTGCCTCTTGTTGTGTCTCTCATTGTGTCTCCTCTTTGTGTCAGCTCATTGAATCAGCTCGCTGAGCCAGCCCATCATGCCAGCTCACTGTCTTGCTTGTCTTCTTTAGGAGGCACTGGGAACCAAACTCAGGACCGCCCATGTGGGAGGTGGACACCCAACTGCTTGAGCCACATCCACTCTCCAAGAACACACGCTTACATAATGCTTTCATACTTTGCTACCTGGAAGATATAGTAAAGCATTCAACAAAAAATCATATATTAGTCAGATATGCAGAACATCAAACTTAAAGGTTATTTATCAGCTATGAAGGGCATAGTTGCTCTTATATTTCTGAAATTAGAGAAGCCTGTCTGGATAACCAGCAATATTAAGCTGTCCACTTCTATGATAATGACATTGCATTACAATAATCATTTTCTTGAATGGTATCAAATGGGATAAAATTTTCCCTAAACTGTATCTATTCTCTGTTTCTAGCTTAATACAGCACAATAACACACATACCCCAAAATCACTTAAAGGGACAAAAAAAATATATATTATTTTCTATGTTGGGGAAAGGGAGGTAATTTGTGGTGGGTAACATAGGGAGAAGTGGGAGGATTAAATTCTTCATCCTACTTTATATTCAAAGGGAACTACTGTGAGGGCATCCTTGTTAGTAGGAATAGGAAACTTAGGCTAAATCCCTAAGTTTCTGAGATTGACATCATTGAAGTTTTCTCATTTCCCCTGTTATGGCTTTAAAAACTAACTATTGGGTAGAATGAAAGACATAATTTCTCTTTGTTCAGAATATTATTTCAATGCCCAAAGACATTATTGTTTTACATAATAGATACTCAACAAATTGGTTTTAATTGACTTTTCCCTGTTGGTTGCTTATTTCCCAGTCTTTTTCTGTTGAGTATCAACAATAGCATGGGCTGGTTGAGCCTCATGAGTGTGTGTGCATTGGTATGTTTAACGTGGGTTGCCATGAGGTTTTACTTTCAGAAAGTTTATCTTAGTTTACCCAGAGGTGATGATTCATGAACCAAACTTAAAAGAAATAGATAATTGCATCTCCTTCTAATGTATTTCCTTCTTTATTTTGGTTGTATAAGCACAGATTTGGGAATAATATTCTCCAAAAGTCTGGGGGAACAAAGAAAAAGTCCTCTGCCAAGGAAGAAAGGTGTAGAAAGTTGCTAAGGAGTAACTCAGGATCAAAATATTGGCAGAGCCCTCTTTTTAATGCCATGCATAAAATAAATGACCATTTAAACAGAGTTCCCTATCCATGTGGGAATTTGGCAATTTCTTGCTCTATCTATGATGAGATCTGGCAGGCTTTAGTGCCCTGCCTAGAGTCCTAAGGTTAGTAGATTTTTGTTTTGGTTTTTTCCTTTCCTTTCCTTCCCTTTTCTTTCCTTTTTCTTTTCTTTGCTTTCCTTTTTTTCTTTTCTGAATTCTTTTAAAATTTCTTTTAATGTCTGTCTGACTTTCTCTCATTCATACATTATGTATTTTTCAAATGACCATTTTAGAAATTACATCCAATATTTTTAATATTAAATCATGTGGTTTCAAGAAAGAAAGTATGGGTAAGGAGGCAAGAATGAACTAATGTAAGTGCAAGCAATTTGCCATCGGAAGGCTAACTAGAATATGGCTGCTACCTAACCTCTCTTGAAACCAGCAAGAAATCTTGAGTTAAAATCTCATACAATCACTGTCCACTGGGGAATTTCAACAGCTGCTGTGTTTCACCCAAGCCATTTCTGCCTGGCATTTCACCTGACAGCTGCCAGTGCCAGCTGACAAGGCCCACAGTTGTAGACCTATCACCCCTGCTAAAAGTTGTGCTAACAAAGGTTTTAAGATAATATAATGTAACTGGGTAATTTCTTGTATTATGAGAAGACTCAAAAGAACAGTGGAAGAAAGGAGAGCTTTGGAGAGAAAATAGGCAGCCATCAGAATGATTTTTTGAAGGGAACAAATACAAGTTAATCTATCCTCAATGTTCTCAACACCCTGTTCCCAATAATGGAGCGAGTATCCAGTATGTGCATGACTAAGTTATCTACTCAAAACTTTCAAAACCAGAATTCCAAAGTAGTTATGGTCCATTTTAAGCAATATCCACAGAAAAAAACCTAACATAGTCCATTTCTGAGTAATCATTTAATTATGGTATTTTATCATTGTATTTTTAAAAAATACGCTGAGTACATAAAAATGACTAAAATATCAACAGATTCTTCCTTCCTACGCATAACCATTAATCTTAAATGTTCCAAGAGAAAATGTTTAAAGAGTAACCCTTTGCAGAACTAACCCTTCTTTCTTGAGTTCCAGGCCATTCTTCCCAACCTCCTACTTTCTTTCTCTTATCTTGCTTGTCACCTTGCAGTTATGAGCATTCCAGAATGTAGGAGTGGACTGGTAAGAAAGGGAAAGAAGGATGTATTTTGCATTCAGTTGTGGATCAGCTTTGAAGCCTGGCTGGCAGCAACATTGTAGACAATGGATCTTTCAGACGAATAGACTGTTGTCTGTTCTTTCCTTCTGTAATTTTTGGCAGAGTTCTCTGTTATGTGTCTGGTTTCTTGAAACTTTAAATGAATAAAGTAGGACGTGGTATTAATGTAAAGGATTGACATCTTTTCTTGAGTTATTCAACAGACTATATGTACAGAGAAGAGCAAAATAAGCACTTTCAGATTTGTTGCCTGCACGTATCTGGGTTTTCAGTGTTTAAACATGTGAAATTCAGTAACAGGAAAATCCAGGCTACCTTCTGGATTCTGTAAAGTTTACTTTCTGAAAAGAGATGTCTGGTTGGCCACAAATGGATTAAGTATGAGCAATTGCATAAAGCATGCATACTTGTTAACACATGGAACAAAACACAGAGCAAAACAGGCAATGATAGAACGTAAGGTAAGTTTCTTGAGTCTAAATGTCATGGGATTTAAAGTCAAACTAGGTAAACCTTTATTTATACTAGAAAAGCAATGATGAAAATGAGTAGGTAAAGATGTAAAAGACTTGAAATCACAATATCCCACCTAGAAAGTATTAGGCATTATTATATAAATTCACATGGTGTAGTGGAGTGAAAAATTAGTTGCTCTCAGTATAAATGTTTCTCAACCTCAACACATTTGAAATGTTGACTGGTATCATTCTGTGTTATGGGTGTCTCTCTGGTGCATGTTAGGATGTGTAGTAGCCTTCCTGAACTCCACTCACTAGATGCCAGTAATGACTTCCCCTCCCAGTGCCCAGTTGTAGAAACCAAAAAGCTCTCCAAGCATTAACAAAAGTCTTCTGGAGGGCAAAATTAGCTCTGGTTGAGAAACATTCCATTGCAGTAGACTGAGTAATGACCCACATTAACCAGAAGGAAGTTCTAAACTTAAAAAAAAAGATTTACTGCCTGTACTGAATCCATAGGTAGTATTTTAGGATAGTCTAACTTGGGGCCTCATGGTTCACTGTGCATTTGAAAGTTTCAGCCATGTGAGCAGATATGGATTAGGCAGAGTGGCCAATTCCCAGTGTAATTATCCCATCTAGTCTTTGTATTTTCAGTCTTTCACTCTCCCATTGACCTCTTTTCCCCAGCCTATGATTGTCTCCTTATCCTAAAGCAAATAAAAACTTCTCTCAACTAAGATTTAAAATTACTATCTTTTCTTTGCATCACGACTGCCTTCTTAGAAAAGTAGCGTTCGGTACCTACTTCCACCTCCTCACTGCCTCGCTTTCTGGAACACATCCAATTTGCCTTTTTCCCTTATATCACAACTACAACTTGTCACCAGGATGCCATAATCCAATATTTGAATGTTCACATTAAATGTACTTTTCCCAATCCTCCTCTTCTTTGAAATCCATACAACCTTTGACTCTTTTAATCAATGGTTCTAAAACTTTAGCATGTGTTGGAATCTCTGGGGGGGCTTGATATAATCCAGATTTCTGGGCCACATGCCCAGAGTTTTTGATTCAGTAGGTCTGGGGTGGGGACTGAGAATTTGTGCCTCTATTAAGATCCTAGGTGATGACCCTGCTGCTGGCCCTTTCATCACAATTCAAGAGATATGTCTTGATCATTCTTTACTTGATTGTTTCAATTTGACTTTCACAATATCATAGTTTCCTATTCTTGATTCCCATTGACATTTGGTCATATATTCTGGTTCCTTCTACTCCTTAGCTTTAAATCAGTGGTTCTCAGCTGGGATGATCTTGTTTTCCAGAGGACATTTGACAATATTTGGAGAAATTTTTGATTATTAAGACTGGTGGTTAGGGGTAGGGGTTGCTACTGTTATCTAGTAGTTAGAGGCTGCTAATCCTCCTACAAAGCATAGGACAGCTCCCCAAGACAAAGAATTACCCATCACAAAATATCAATAGTGCCAAGATTGAGAAGTGCTACTCTAAATATAGACCTTCTCCAAGGAGAATGGCACTCTTGTCTTCTCTTTAGTCTATACCTTCTCTCTTGTCTATATTAGACATACTCAGAGTTTCAACTCTTTTCTTTTCTCTAGAAATGCTTCTCTGAGGTATATCTTTAAATTTGGCATTCCTTTGAATTCCAGATTTCTAACAGTCTGATGAGTATCAACTAGATGAGCCACCAAAGTTTAATGTGCCCAAACCAAACTGATCCATACCTTAAGAGATTTATTTATGTCCATTAATGGAAATAATAATTTGATAATTCACCACGGGAAAACATTTTGATGTCAGCTTTCTCTAATCCTTCTCTCTTCCCCTTATAACCAGTCAAATATAAATGACTGGTATGTCTCTACACTGTAGACCTTCATAATGTGTACAATTGCTAGGCAACAAAATTATTGTTTTTAGAAGAGAAGTATCAAAATCAGATATGGTTCAGAAATACCACTCTGGCAGCAAATACAAGAAATTCACAGATATTCAGGGAAATCACAAGAGAAACTCGTCATTCCATATGAGATTATCTAGTGTTTTAATTGTCCAGGGAGACACATGTACCATTATGCCCAGATAAAACCCAAAATTATCTGCCTGTCCAGAGTTCAGTCCAGTATTGCTTGGAGAAAATGCTACTCCAATGCTCTGGATAAAGAAAACATATGAGGGTGTTATCTTCTCACAAACATGATGAATCTTTTTATTAGGTTTGCTGTATAGGAATCCATATATTTTTATTTCTTGATAGAATGCCATGTATGTTGTTCTTGGTTCTAACACTAATTACAATACTAATAATAGCCACCTATATTTGAGCACTTACCAAGTGCTAGAACAAGTACTGTGACTACCAACTTATAGTAACCCTATAGGATGGATTCTGTTACTGTACCTATTATGCACACATGGAAACTAAGGGTTAGAGAGGATAAGGACTATACTCAAGGTCAGATAGTTCAGAACTGGTAGTTTTAGATATGGTTCTCAGAACCTGGCCTTTGTGAATAACCCGACCAATCCTCCTCAAAATCTAAGACCTGGGTCAACAAGAAAGAGCCATCCAGCTCAGTCCTTCTGTCTCCAGAAAATGGTGAGGTTGGCTCTTCCATAGTCAGGGAGTACAGTGGGCCTGCTCACTAATGGAAAGAGATGCAGGGGAGACTCTTCTTTGAGGGAGCTCATTAGGGAGGTATCTGCAGAACTTTAACTCGCTGCTGCGTACCTTCCTCCTTCATCTCCAGGCTCTAATGGAGGGAAAATTGCCACAGTATTTTGTTCTTCTAGGCTGACCCCATTACACACCCCACAGTAATAAAGCTTTGGCTGAGTTACCGTTCGCATGTTTGGAGACTCGTATGACGTTGGGGAAGGGGAGAAGGGGTGGGGAGCAGCGGGGGTGGTGGTGTGACGCTTAGCCACAGTTTCCGAGGGAATGGCTGCTTCATTTTAAAACAAGAGAAACTGACTCTTTTCTGGGGTGGATATTGTTTTGATCACCGCTGTCGTTATCCCTACATTTTTCCCCTTAATGATGTTTCTCTGGTGTGTTAAAAGTTTTTAAGTGAATGTCCCATCAGAGATATCAGAGAGGCATCATTTCACATGCAGTAGTTACAGAAGTTTGGGGAAATTTCCTTTTCACTCCAACATCCTTTTGTCAGGTAACATCCTGTTAAGACATAGCGAAAGATACACGGGGTAGAAAGATCATGGTTACTAGGAAGATAAGAGTTTGGGAAGGATGGAAATTCTCACATTTTGTTGTACTCAGTCTACTTTCCTCTTTTAGATGCTTTTCCAAAGACGTCTGCAGCCCCCCATCCCACCACCCCTGGTGCTAATACTTACTGAAGTTGAACGGATTGGAGCATTTTCCTTCTATTATAAATTAAATACAGTGTATTTTTTTCTTTCCACCTAGCATGAATATATTTAATGTCTTGTCCTTTTCCCAGTGTTCCTCTAAAAATGGAAAGAATAGTTTAAAGGGTAATTTTTTAATGGGGGCAGAAGTGGAGAGAATGATGAAGGGAAGTTTTTCTTTTCTGTTTTTATTTCATTTTGTTTTGGTAATAATTTGCACACCTTTATTGAGTAATTCTTATAATAATTCATTCAGTCAAAAAATATTGGGTGTTTACTCTTTTCTAAGCATTGTTCTAAGCACCAGAGGTATATTAGGAAACAAGACAAACACGGTCCCTCTCCTGCAGGTTACAGTCTAGCAATATTGGTGAGAAAGTAGCCACATGTGGTTCAAAAGGGTTGCCCATATTTCACACATATTCTCTACTTTACGCTACCCTCCTTCCAATATTTTACATATTAAAAAAAGATTTCAAATATATGATTTTTTTTTTTTTTTTGCTTTGAATATTCTTTGTGTTGGGGAGAACTTACAAATAAGGTAATTGCAGAGCATACAGAATGTCTTGTTTTTTAATATAATTGCAAAAATATGAGTGATGAAAATTATCACAACATGCTTATATTTAACTGCTAAGCTGGTAAAAAGAACTATAGACGCAAGGCCAAATTCTGTCCTAGATACTTGTAAAAGAAATACTAATTTGCAGTCTCCAAAGGATTTTATTACATTTCCTGGAATCATGGATTCTGTTTTTTGACGTGTGCCCCCAAAAGACCATTTTTTAAAGCTACACAGGCAGATGTGAGCAGTACAGAGGGGCTGGTGGAACAAACAAACAACAACAACAACAACAAAAAACCTACTTCATGTCTTGGGTAGCCTGTCTGTCTCTTCCAGCATTTGATAGAATTCAGTTATTAGCCTGTCAGCACCAAACAGATTGAAGGAGACACTGTCTCTCAAGGTGAGTCTTTAAGAAAAGGAAAATACGAAAAAGGTATGGTTGGGAGTGACAGAGAAGTGATCCCACCAGGGTCTGGACTATGTTTGGAGAAGAAATAATACTGAAGCCAGTGTGTGTGCTGAGAGGTTTTATGTGTTGGAGGAGGAACGCAGAGGTAGAGATTAGCAGTGAACAAGGAAAGCTTTCACCTGGAAGTTGCTGAGCAAGGAGGCAGAACCATTTCAAAGATGCAAGGTACAAATTTTAGTGAAAGAAGGTGACCTGACCCGTGCTGAGACTCTAATATTTCAGTAGAGAAATGGCGAGCCTTGCCCCAGTGGGGAGCACAACCTTTCTTAAACATCCACAGGGAAAATAAAAGAAGGCACGTCTCTTTCCTCAACAAACCAGGTCCTTGTTTTAAGCTGTTTAAGTTTTTCAGCGTTTTTGTTACTGCATCACAACCTGGTCTGCTATAATGGACAAATTTGATTAGATACATGTGTTAGGGGAAGTTTTATTTTCCTTAAAGAATAAAGGAAAGAGTTTGTGCAATGTCCATATCCCTCCCTCACATTGCAAATTAACGCCCCCTTGTACCCACAGTCTTATCCATGGGGTATGGTTTTCTCGAAAACAAACTGTTTTGTTTTATCTTCGTGTTAGAAGTCTTAATGTCATCTTTAAAAATGCAGTGCTTATAAAGTCGTCGCTGTCTCTACTTTGTTAATGCTCAATTTATTTAAATCATATATCTAGAAACAAAATTTCATAAACCAAATTTTCTTTCTTTAAAACATTCAAAAGATGATCGATTCCTCTTAAAATTTTAAACATCAATTCCAAATTTTGTATGGCTGATTTTTCAGAACATTTCAAATACCTTAAAATAAAGCATATGCACATTTTACACAAACTTTTATACTTAAAATTAAGTCTATATGAAATAGTAGGTTTAATTTTTTTTTTCATTGTTTCTCTACTGGCTTTTATATTTTCCTAGGATTATATATAAAATACTATACTTTTAAAAGTCTCACTTTGAGGCATTATATGACCAGTGTTCATTACTAGATAGTCATAGTTTATGCAGCCTTATTAAAATATATGTTTTAAAAAACTTATTAAAAGTCAGGGACTATCTGGAGGTCTCATTTCCTGTGAGGTTAGGATGAATTCTAATATTTCTGTCTCCTTTTACCGTGTTAGCCTAATGTGTCATCCTAGAATGTTCTATGAGCTCCTTTCAACTAGATCATTCTGTGTGACACAGAGCCGAGCAGCTTCTTCTGCCCTTGGTGAGCCTCTTACTTTTTTTTTTCCGGGACTGTTTGATTATTTCTTGTTGCTTGTATTCACCCCTCTCTACCTATTAAACAGCAACGTGACCATCCAAATATTTTATAAGCAGTCATTTAAGTAATAGCTAAAACAAAACATACATGCACGTATATTTTAACACTCCCCTACTTGTAGAAATCAATAACAATTATAGATACACTATTATGTCCATATTTCTTTTATATTACTACCACCTGTAATATACTTTATGGTAACTTCTTTCTTTTGAGTGTTACTATGACTCTTTCACAAATTTACCTTGTTTTAATCAACAACAAACATAATGAGTAATACAGTTGCTGTTATCAATTTTTTTTAATGTTTAGATTATCACCAATTGACCAGTGGAATCGCCTTTTAGAACGTTCCTGGCATTCGGGGGCACATCTTTAAGTCTTTAAGTTCTAACAATAGTAGGAAGTTCTGGACTCATGGAGATCATTCCCTGTCCCAAGATGTGAAATTAGCAAAACTCCAGAGAATCTTGCACACATTTGTGTTGATAGTGGGTAAAGGTGGGGCTGTTCTTGCCATTTTCAATAATAACAGAGCTGGCAAAATACATTTCTTTCCAAGGCCGTGAGTTCACACTGACGTTTTCCATGATAAGGACATAACTTCAGGTGATTTCCCTTAAACTGTTTGCTGAGATTCCAGCTTATGATTTTCATCCAGATGATTAATATAAATATTGTTGGATGTTCATAGCAGGTGTCTGTAGAAAAAGATTATAGAAAAGCAGGTAGAGTGTGTGACTATGTTCACTAAGTATAAAAACGTGCCCTGGAAAAAAGGCGGACGGACCTCCTCTAAAATGACTTCTCCTCCTCCCTATGCTTTTTAAAACTTTTTGTATTTTCTAACCTTTCTTCTTTGAGCATATTTTATTTTTGTAATGAGAATGTAAAAAATGTTAAATTTAAAATTAATGAAAGAAGATGGTCCAGTAGGAAATAGCTCTGTGTATTGTTCAACAAACACACTGAATCTTGTATGCACAGTATATTCATAAACGCTCCAAAATTGCTTACTCTTCATTAACTGGGTAATATTTTGCTTTTTGTGCCTATACTTCTCCTATAGGAAGAGGAGGATTCTAGGTAATCTTATGGTATCATATTTCTACTTTACTGCATTGCTCTCTGGGGGTGGGGGGAGAACAGCAGAAGACTTGTCATTTGAGCTCTATTCATGGCTGCTCTACTGTGAGCATTAATAGGTGGAATACAGCAAAAAAAGAGATATAATTCCAGGGGAATATGGGCTCACAGATCTTTCAAAACAAAGTTAAAAGAAAAGCTTTCTCATGGTTGCTAGAGCAAGCAACACTTTTAACTGCTTTAGAGTCATCATTGTAAGGGGATTGGAACCAGAATCCAGAAAAAGGACTATATTCCAAATGGCTTTTCAAGGCGACTGAGAACACTCACTCCCATGTCTCTTTCAGTCGTATTAATGCATGTGTCATAAAATAACGGGATTAGGAATGGATAACTGTGGCTATGTGTTGCAAATCAAGACAGCAACATGCCTCTTTCCTATTATGAAAGATGCAATTGTGAATGTATAACTTTTACATGAGGAATCAAGTTTGGCTTTTAGGCAGAACTTTCTAGCTACATGTCTACCTTGCAGCCCCTCCCAAGTAACATCTGTCTCAACATTCCCAAATTCAGCTATCACTTCCATAATTCCTTTTGATCCAAGTGGAATTTCACTTCCACCATTAATTTTTCTTTGCTGGTTAATTCTGTTTTGATTATCCAGTTTTGTAAAATATTGCACAGGATTATCACTGAGAGACAAAGAGGCAACATGCTGCTTGCGTTGTTTTCTTTATATCACTGAATAACAGATGCTCAGTGACAATTCACTGACAGACTTTGAAAGACCCGAGCTGATTGGTCACTGAACATGATGCGCATTTGTTATTTATATAGTGATTTGTGGACTGAAGATCTAGGAGCAAAGCTTAAACTTTATGCATATACTCACAGTTAATTAATTGTGGTCATGGAAATTTAAACAATGTTGTTACAAGACTGGTGTTTTTAAATAAATCACGGTAACTTAAATTCTTGTATATCGAAACCATGCGTAGACTGCATCAGACTTAGTGCCTTATAACGCCTAGGTTGAGAGTGTTCTGAAAGGAGAACTATTGATGATGTTCATCTTTCTTAGGCAACTCATTTCACTGTGGCTTTTTGCCCTGAAATGCATTCTGTGTTCTGGTGAGAAGTTTTGACCCATAATGGCTGAAAAATGTGTGTAGGTGGTCACGCATAGAAGCAAAAGGAAACTTTCACTCTGATTGCTAATGTGAAAGTTTCCCAGAGTCTTGGAGCACTGGTAGAGGAAACAGAATAATGAGTGGCAGACAGGGATTGACAGGAGTTTCTGACATTTTGAAGAGAATCTGTACACATCACTGCAGCCAGAAGGAGGCTTGGCTGGAAGATACTGGCCAGAGGCGTGTCCTGACTTTGGATGACTTGGAGAGACTGGCAGCGCTATTGACACGGTACAAATATTGGAGGACTTTCCCTTTGGAACTATGCTATAATGGTCTCATATGATGCTGATTCCATTAGTGTTCCTATTTCCAGATACTAAATGGGATATGCAAGTAGAAGGATTGGGAATACTTTTTAAAAGAGATTTTAATATTCTTTGGAAATTTAACTAAGATAAATATTAGTGCAAGTGGGTACAGCCTTTTCCGTCGAACATGTAGTACTTAGGTTTATCTCCCAGCTCTTTGAATTATTAGCTGTTTGATCATTCATATATACATTCTTTTGTTCATTCATTCATTTTCTTACAAGTGCCGGTATTTCCCAATTGCCTATTATGTGCCAGGCAGCGCACCAGGTTTTATGCAAGCAGGGCCGAATCACTTTACCTCTCCAAGTTTCTCACCTGTGAAATCTTCAGAAGTCTGAACTCCATTCAAAATAACACACAACTGGTTCAAAAGGAAGCTCTGTTATTTGAAAACATTTGTTTTCCTCCTGTTTTTCTTTGAAAACCAGGAATGACTCTAAATAATTTCATGGAAGTCATGGAAATATAATTTTTAGCGATAAAGTTCACAATTGAGGAGAGAGTAAAATACTTTTCAAATTTTCTTCACCTGTTCTTCACCCCACCAAACACAGGAATAATGAGTATGAATAATTTAATTTTATTCATGGTGCTAATTAGAGGGTAGATGCCTTATGGAAAAAGTCCTTTGGTGTACTCATCTTCCTCCAGGTGGGGCTCTAACTAAATGAGTCTGTATGGCTTTTTGCATGTGTGTCTGTGTGTGCGTACCGTGAGCTCATGTGCGTCCCTAGGAAAGAAAAGCCCACACATCCTGTGTCCATTTTTCCTCTCAATATTTACTGTCAAGATAGGTTTTCCAATTTTCCATTGTTTGCCCTAAATTGTATCTCTCATGTAGAGTTTAGAGCTGGTCTGTCTGCTAGGAAATGACTATATAATAGAAGATACATATAATAGTGCTATAATTCACCCAGTTATGCATTCCTTCCTTCAGCAATAGGACCAAAAATGTATCAATATGTGTGGTTTTCAATTAAATTCATAGAACAGTTATTGAGTGATTAGTGCGTGCAAGCTGCTAGACAGAGGTTATTGAGATGGATAAGAAACTGTCCCCTCTCAAGACACTTAAAATCTAGAGGAGAGACAAATGTATAAATATACAATTGACAATTTTTACTGTATTTTTAATAGAATGCTCTTGGGGCTAGGAACAAAGGGAAGAATTTAGTTCTATCTTGGAGACTGGGGTATAAGTCAGGGAAGACATTTTAGTGGAGACTATAATTAAAGTGGGTATGAATAGCAAAGCAGGCTGAAAAAACAAAGTTGGGGATAGAAAGAGTTGCATTCCAGCCAGCCAGAATTTATTTTGCTTCTTTCAATGATTTGTTTTTCTCATCCTTGGCACCCTGTGCTTATTTCTCTCTTGGTTTTTAACCATTTCTAAATTGTGTCTTAAGGATCTCATCAGTGTAATGGGGTGTGCCAAGGTCCCCTCAATCCACCCCATGTCATACTACTGCATGTGCAAAGAAATTTGATTCCTGAAAAAAAGATAGTATACAGCTCGAATTTGAAAGTCCTGGTTACAGCACTTATGCAGTCTGCGGCTTTTTCATGTAACTTGGAAATGGTATTGATTGCTTTGTCTCTAAACATAATGGCTCATGCTGGTTGCTTTAGGTGTGCAACACAAATAAAACCAAGCTAAATGAAATGAAGAGATAAATGTAGAATAAAAAAAGCAGGAGTCTTCAGTGCCTGCTCCCAGGCTTCGTCACACCAGGTGGCTCTCTTGCTGGTAAGGTCAGCGATTGGTTGGGGAGTGGGAATAGGACTGCTCAGAGACATTACCTTGCTCTGCCAAGGGTAGGTTGTGGTGCTCAGTGTACATCACAGCATTTGCTTACATTCTTCATCACTGATCTTTAATCTCCAGTGGGTTGGGGCTGGCTGAGAGCATGCAAAAGTACAGAATAGCCCTGGTGTGTGCCTGCTGGTTAGAGATCTACTAGAGGAATGAACCTCTAACCCCTCAGTGTAAACAGTGGGGTGCCATTTAGAGTGACCATATCTCCAAACAGACAACTTTGAGGGTGAAAGGGGACTCTACAAATAACCATCCCTGCATACAGGCACATAGTGGGACTTCCCCAGACAAACAAGGACTGTCAGGGTATCTGATCACCTTAACATTTGTTCTTTCTGAAGGGGGACTTCTAAGGGAAAATACAAATAATGCATGAAACGTGATCCAGCAAGTAGGCTAAGACTCCAGGGAATTAGTTGCTATATCAATCCATAAGTCTATAAGCTTGAGATAACTTTAGATTTGAAAAGTAATTACCTAAAATTTTTGCTGAGATATGTAAGATACCTGCCCTTCCCACACATAGTAAATTCTCATTGGTGTAATGGAGTTATGTGTGCTTCCTAGAAAGCTAGCGGTAATTAAGCTTCTTCTTTATTCAAGAAAACATTGGAATTCAGGCTAAAACACGTATGTGCAAGGACAATTTTAAATTCAGTTATTCAGTACTTAAATTATTTAAGTACTTAGATTATTTCAGTAAACTATAAAATACTACTTAAACTATTACAAGGAAAGCATTACTTGGCACACTTCTCCCAGGTCTTCATCCAGCAGCCTTTTCTCATCTTGTAGATCTCTACCCATTGTTTCTGGCCAGCATGGTTAAAGCTACTCACCGCCATCGCTCTCTAGCACATGGTCCTTATGTCATGTTCTTAGCACTTATCAGTATGTAAAATGATCTTGTTTATGAGTGTAATTATTTTGTTATTGTTTTTTTCTGCTAGAATGGAAGAATCTTGAGGATAGCAATTCTGCCTGTCTTGTTCAATAGTATATCCCAACAGTTACAAACCTGTAGGTATATTATTTGGTTGGGACTCAATAAACACTAGCTTGTTGGATAAAATGACAGCAATAGACCACTTTTTGTCTTCATCCCTCCAAGAGCCTTTGTAAATAGGGAGGTACCTTATTAGCAGCTCCAGTGCCTGCCCCCCACTTCACTACTAGATTGACATTACACAGCCTCAAATCACTTTGAGCACTTGAGCGTGGAATCAACCACATTTTGCAATAAAATTTTCATTAGCATCTCTTTAATTATCCTTGGCCTTTATATCCTTTACTCTTAACCGTGTTCTGAATTAAACTTAGCTTAATAGAACTTAGTGTTGATGTTGATCTGGTCATGTGAATAAATATTTTTCCATTTCCTCTTCCCTTTTTCTTCTCTTACGGATGCTTGTCAACTACAAAGGCACAGCACTTTCATGCATTGCCTGATTTTCACTTTGCCATTCAGAATTGTTCATATTGCCAAACTAATGATTCCATATGCTTCTGGAATGGCTTTCATTTAAAATATGTTTGCGCTGATTGGACCTCAAAGCATCCAAAATGTTCATAAAAATGGAGCACAGACACAGCCTAGGTCTGAATTGTCCAAAACAGGGGCCCCTGGCCACATATGACTATGGAACATTTGAAATGTGGCTAGTGTGACTGAAGACCTGAATTTTTAATTACATTTAATTTCGTTAATTTAAATTTAACTTTAAAAATCTATACTCAAATCATTAGAAAACTTGGGCATGTGAATCTATTTTTTTCAACTGTAAATTTTATGATAGCTACACACAGATAAAATATTTCTGTGATAAAAAACTAGTATCTCAATTGAGATGTGCTGTAAGTGTAAAATACATACCAGGTTTTGAAGATTTATATGAGAAAAGAGTGTAAAATACCTCTTTCATAATTTTAAATTTTGATTACATTTTTGAATGATATTTTGAAGATATTGGATTAAATAAGATATATTATTAAAATTAATTTCACTTGTTCCTTTTCTTTAAAGTGTGGCTACTAGAAAATTTTTAATTGAACATTTGACTTGCATTATATTTCCAAAGGACAGCATTGGCCTAGCCAGTGTATTGGCTTAGGCCAGGTAATACATATTGGTAGCCTGAGGAAGGTCACCAAAAGGTTTTGTTTGTTCTCCATCATGTTAATAATAATAAAAACAAACAAACAAACAAAACCATCATTTGTTGATAGTCCCTAGTTGAGTTCCCCAGGAGCAGACTCTGAGATGAAGTTTAGTATGTAAGATAATTTTTAAGGAGTTCTATGAGGGTCAACACCTGTGCAAGAGAGAGGAAGGAAGTAAAATTGCACAGGGGGAGAAGTTGAGCTGTGATGGAGGCCAACAATAGCCTCATCCAACCCCACATAGTGCCGTGGAACAAAAATGGCCTTTCAGAGGTGTCCTGAGTTGGGTTGAGATAGCCAGGTCTTTATACCTCTGAATCAATAAGTCATTGACTATGGGTCAGCCCTGGGAAGAGTGTGATCTTGGTCGAGGTGGCTCTCTTTAGCTGAGGCCAGCTGGAAGGGCTAACAGCTGAAGGTAGGCTATGACAAAACTCCTAGCAGGTGGGGACACACGTCCTTGCTGTAGGGAGAACTGGAAGCATATTACAGTGTCCACTACACTAACTTTTTCATTAAAGATTTCATGTAAAAATCTTGATTATTGTATTTTTAATCTTTTAAATCAGATGATCTGACAAACACCAGTTGATAGCTGGAGCTGTCTTAGGCCATGGCACAAGTGTGTTTCTCACTGATCTTCCCTTTCCCTATAAATGCTATTGACTCCTCTCTGGCTTAGCTCTCATTTCTTTACCTTCAAGGTCCCTCCAGATTTCTATGTTTGATTCTAAACCCAGACCAGACTGAACTAAACCCAACTACAATTGGGGACTACCATTAAGGCCCTCGGTGGGTAGCAGTCAACTTCGTTCACACTTTATTCTTATCCATGAAAGTTCACAAGAAAAGGAGCTTCTGTATTTGTCTATTTTATTGTCATTGCTACTTGTTAGTCATTTCCTTAAAGACAGAAATTATGTTTTATTATGATATTTTATATATATATATACACACACACGCATACACTGAAGGTCTTGTTCAAAGATTGGTTTATATTAGAGACTTAACAAATACATTATTTATTGAAAGAATTAATATGTGTGAGAACTAATCATGTCCTTATTCTGTATCTATATCCTCAATGAACACTTGCATGCCATTGTATTCATGACATCTCCCCCTCACTCCCTAGTGGTGAAGAAACTAAAAGTCAAAACCTCCATTAACACTTTGCCGAAAATCAGGAACAAAATTCAATGTTGTGTAGCATGGTTTTAAATTTTTTTTAAAAATTGAGTGTAAGTGTTACCTGTGGTAGATATGAAAGAAAAAAACTGAATGGAGGGGGTGGTGACACATGCTGTCAGCAAACAGAAAAGGTCAACTATGTATTTGTTGTGGAGAAAATTATGGAAAAGCTTAGAAAGATTAAGACTTTTTATCCCCTACAGACTGCCTGCCTGTTTCCCCAATTCTTTACGCTGCTAAGTAATTTTATGGAATATGATTCTCAATTAGGAAACTTTAAAGAAGACAAAAAAAAAGAAAATGGAAGTCTGCCTTCTAAATATATCCTTAGTTCTTCAGGGAGCAATTTAGTTTCGGTTAAAAGGAAGAACAATGGCATGCCGATGTTCTGGAACAAGAGTAGCCAGCTCCTTTCAGCGGCTCTTTTTAGAACGACCATCGGGACACTTGCAGCATTACAGAACATTACATAACGTTGCTTTGAGAAGTTAGAGAAACAGCAGTGACTTGAATTCTGTGTTGCTTGTGTCCAAAAAATTCCAGGCACTTCATCAATTTTTTTTTTTCTTTTTCACAATGTTCTTTTGAGGGAGATGTTAAAACTAATCTCATCATCTTCATTTTAGAGATAATTAAAATGAGTTTCAATGAAGTTTGTTGTGTTGCTTCGAGTTATCCATTAGCAGAAATGAGTGCAAAATCTCCCTGTTTCTCAGACCCATTCTCTTTCTAGGTTCTCTTCAGCTACATATTTTCATTATCAAATAATTCGTGCATATCTGGTAAATTTGAAATTTCACTTATCTCATAGCATTTATTGAATCCCTGCCTTGCACTGCTGACCAAGGTTAGAAATTTATGAAAATGTTGCCTTCGGAATGCCTAGTGGATATATTTTGGCACTCAGGCCCAAAATGCCACTGGTAATTTTCACTACATTTTATGTATTTGTAAGTAATTGAAAGGAATATGGGAGGGACATGCTATGGAATGAGATACATCTTTGATAAAAAATGTTTTGGTGCTAGGAGATTTTAAAGGAATTTCCCCCTGACCATGATTATCCCAAGGATTTATTTGTATATATGTGTGTAGTTGTGTGAAAATATGCAGAGCCTGGGGAAAAGAAATCTGACTTTTTGTTTCATCGCCTATACTTTTTTAACTTCAGCAAAGTCACACAATGTCTCCTACCCATAGTTTCTCCATGTAGTAATTACTCAGATAAATCCTTTTGCTCTCCCCCAGAGAAATCTGGAAGATAAAATAAAGTCATAGATATTAAGAGAGATGGTGCAATATAAATGAAAAGTGATATTATTATTCCTGTCCTCTAGGGGCTTGCTAAAACAATGTCCTAAGGTAACTTTCAAGCTGACTTTGTTGTGAATGCCCAGATCTCTGAAATATAGGAAGAGTTTAGAAGACTGGAAATGGTTTCTTGACAACCCACAGTCACAAACCCCCCAATGAAAGCTTTTCGGTATCAAGAAAAGAGATTTGAATGTATTTGAATTATTAAACCCAATAGGTGGTTGTTAAGTACTTCATTTGTACAGGTGTTCTACATAAATTACTTCACTTAATTACTATGAGGTAGGTATTTTATGGATGAAAAAATAGAGGAACTCAAAGAAGTTATGTCAATTCTTCAAGACTGAACAGCTTCTTGTTAACTGAGCCTCGATGTGAATCAAAGCTAGAGCTATTTCCATTATCCTACCTTGCTTCTCTGTAACTATCTAACAACTCCTCCTCCTCCTCATCTCTCTTTTTCCTTATCCCTTTGTCTTACAGTATCTGAATGTCTTCGCCTTTCTTTTTTTCCAAGGGTATACTCACTAGCTCCTGTCTACAGTAAATTTATAGCCACAAAGCAGAATAAAAGTCTGTTTCCAAGCCAATGGACTGGGTTTCTAGGGGCATAAATTCTAGGAATTAGTAGTATCCCATATAAAATCACTGAAGGATGGTGTCTGTGGTTATTTCAGTGGCCTATATGATACTCCCTAGAAGCATAATTTATTCCATGTCCCCTAGACGCAGTCATGCTTGCTCTCTTGAGTCATCAGTACTTACCTTTCCTGGAGACCCTTCAATCAAATAGGCCCAGGATATAAATCAAGGTCTGTCAGCCCATACCTAAAGTCTCCTTTGCAGAACATGTTGCTACTAAGCTAGAAATAACCCGTAGCATACCTTGTTTCCTTTTTCCCCCTTTAAAGATGAACTATAAACACTTGAAATGAATAAGTGATAGAGTTTATTCTCTCCTCTACTCCCCTGCCTCCCATGATAATTTGAATTGAAGAGGAAATCCATTAGGAGAAGCTGAATGGATTAAAAGATAATAGGATTTGGAGAACAGGACCTAGTGAATCACAAATAAATTCATTATGTTCACAGTTGTTACAATTGCTGAATCCCAGCCTGCTCCTTTCACAATGGGGTCAAGACGCATGCAGCATCACAGAGCGCATGATACCAGCTGATGAGAAAAGGAGCTTCATAAATACAAACTTTAGAGTCCATGGTGTGTTCCCTGGGGACTGCCAGTGCTTCACTTAGCAAGATTAGAAAAGTATTTCTTAAGGATATAAAGGCAAAAATGAACACTGTAAAAAAACCAAAAAACAAAAAACAAATATAGCAGCCAAAGAGTCCTGCTTTTCCAAACTCAGTCAACTGTTAGGATTGTGCAATGCCAGGAACTGGATTGTGGCACAGATCTCAGGGGCCATAGGAGCAATCCAAGGACCACAGAAAAATCCTGATGTTGGAAAACATTGGCAGCATTATAGTCTCAGGAGCTATATCACTATTACTTAACCTGGATCTGCCTTCTGGGGCCATTTGGGGACCATTAAATCCCAAGAGTGGGTGGAAAAATACTCCCCCAACCAATTAAGAAATACATCTTTTCTGTTTCTGTATATCATGGATTCAGCATGCTGCCTGGCTAAAGAGGAAGGTCTGTCTTTGAAGTTCTCAGACATTTGCTTCTATCCCAACAGATAGATCTTCAGTTAGGTTCCAGCTTCTCTTCATCTGTTATTTCTGGAGTATTTTGGCCTTCATCTGGAGGAAGGTGACAGGAGAGTGTTCTGTTCCTGCAGAAATTTGCTTGTCATCAGAGTAGCTGTGTAGTGTCAAAACAGCTACTGCCTACATTGCTCTGCCTCTTGAAAGCTCGCATTTTGGTGTGAATCAATTATGAAAGTGATATACTCCACCCCTACACACATGCACACATACACCCCACCTGAAAATCTGGGACATAACACAAATGTCTAGAATTGTGAACACTCATGCAGGGTACTTCAAATAATATTAAAATTCGGTGTCTGGTGAAGAGTGAGTAATAATAGAAGTTCAGGGTTATATAAACTGGTTCTAATAAAATAATTGTGATTCCAGCAGTACTTTACAGTTTTACACTAGTGCTTTTATATTTATTTTTTCCTGTCCTTCTATAAATACCTTGTAGGACATTTACTCCTTAACCATTTTATAAACAAAGACAGTAAGAGACATTTTTGCCCAGGGTAGCATAGCCTAATAAATGGCAGAACTTAGTTAAATTTAGCTTTTAAACTATTTCTCTTGATTTTTTTTTCTATTTCCAGATATATATTTTCCCTCTGATACCAGGGTGTGGGACAGGAAAGGATACCTAAAGGTCCTGAAAAGATTAAGTCAAAAAGGGACTATGAAACCTTTTCCCTTAGGAGAAGTTCACTTTGACATTTTGTTGGCCTTGGACAAGGCCAACCTATCTCCACTGTATCTGATGTGCCAGGAAAATACCCCCTGGGATCCTTCTGTTGAAAGCAGTGAGATAGCATTTCTCAGAAGCAAAATGCTTTGCCAAGCAGGTTCTTTGAAAAATCTAGACAATATTAATAAACAGTTCTCTTAATATTCTTTAAATATCATTATAGAGACTGTTCTGTGACTAAAACATGGCAATAGGAATGAGGTTGGACATATTGCATTGTTTTCTAAATACCATGACTCCTGTTTTAGTGTCTTGGATGCTCAAGCAAATACCAAGCAATGGTTTAGCTTAAACAATGAGAATTTATTTGCTTACAATATTGAGGCCAAGAGAAAGTCCAAATCCAGGCATCATCAAGACTGGCACTCTGGGGCTGGCTGTTGGCATCCTTGTCCTTACCTTGTCACATGGCAAGCCACATTGTGGTCTCCTGGTCTCTCCCTTCTCTTCTGGATTCTGTTGATGATCAGCTTCTCGCTGCTCCCTCTGTGGGACTTTTTTTTCTGTCTGAATTGTATTCTGCTTATAAAGAACTCCAGTAATAGGATTAAGACCCCTTCTGACTGAGGCAGTCCACACCTCAACTGAAGTAACCTCATTCAAAAGTCCTACCTCCAATGGGTTCACACCTGCTGGAATGGTTTAGATTTAAGAGTATGTTTTTCTGGAGTACATACAACTTCAAACCACCACAAACGCTATATTCTGGAAGGTGTTGGGGTCATTGAATATAGATTACTGTGAAGTGGAATGACTCTTGAAGGATGGGGTGTGGCAGAAATGTGATATGTTATAGGATAAATGAATAAGGGCATTGCCTAATTGGTATTTATAGGCTAAAGACCCAACCAAGGTTGTAAATTATTGAAATGTTGGACAGGAATTGAATGACTGCATATCTTGTTAAAATCACTTGGGAACTTTTAGAGGCAGAAGGTAATGACTGAAATTAGAAATTGTCTAAAACATCAGGACAAAAATAGTTCTAGATAGATGAAAATGGTCTGAAAAATGAAGCAAAATTGGTACAGCAAAATAGCAACACAAGCTCAAAACTTTGCCTCTTTCTTTCCTTTAGAAAAAAAGTATACAAAATTGGTGAGAATGAGCAGTCATCAAATTGTCCCAAAGCAGAGAAAATTAGACAAAGCCATGAAGGGGATGAATTTCCATAGGGGAGGGCAAGGGATTGTGAGGGTGGCTTAATGGAAAATTTGTAAATGAAACACCTATTTTCTCAAAGTTCTTTTCAAGCTTATGTTTCCATAATTCTTTCTCACTTTAAGGGCCAATGACTTTACCTGATGCTTTAGTCTTGATGTTTCAAGCAAATTCTCATTTCATTACTTTCTGCCTCAAGTTTCCTGGTGCCTTTGAATTAGTAATGGCAGAATTATGATGGGAACATCAATGAATTTTAAGACACCTATCAAATAACCTTAGCTTATGGATCTAGTCTGGGTGGTGGATCTGAGACCACTGATCTACATTCATGGGATCAGTCAATGCTTTTGAGAAACAAAATACATGGTTTCATTTGGGCTTTATATTACACAGGACTGCCTTGTTACAGAAAACTTTAGGGGTTCTTTTGGGCAGAAAATCAACGGAGAATTTTGTGTGTACATCCTGTTATTTGACATCTTTTATGTGTTTTGTAAGGAGAGGGAGAAATTCCTAATAAGTAAGGTTATCCATACTCTAAACGTAGGTTTTATGGATTTCACTTGTATCAATTACATTTATAAATGTAACTTTATTCTCATATGCTGAATATAAAAGTATAAGCTTTCAGTGTTTTACCTGTTCTATAACTTCGCAAATGTCAAATGAATATCTAGCAAATCTCTGAGTTGCTAACAATAGGTAATCTGAGATCCTCAGTAGCTGCATGCATCTTTACCCTCTGTATTAGTCTGCCAAAGGGGTGCCTATGCAAAGTAATGGAAATCTGTTGGCTTTTATAATGGAAATTTATTTGCGGTAAAAGCTTACAGTCCCAAGGCTGTCAAAAGTCCAACACACTGCACCATAAGAGGTGCTTTCTCTCCACAGTCAGCTGTCCTCTGTTGAAGCAAGATGGCGGGTGATCTCTGCCTGGTCTCTCCTTCCCTCCCGGCTTCCTCTCTCAGGCCCAGCTGCTCTGCTTTCTTCCAGATTTCCGCTGCATGCTGGCATAGGGCTTGTCTTTTAGGGCTTCCTGTATCAGTCTCAGCTGTTCCACGCTCTTCCCAAATTCAGCTGTAAGCTATCAGACAAATGGTTCATCTCTCCCTGGGGCCTCAGCTGCTTGAGCCTTCTCCTTTCTGTCACAGGCAGGATAAAAAATGACAGCGCTTTCTCTTCCTGTCTGTACATGTGAGTCCATTTATGTAAGACTCAGCAGGGGGGTGAGGACTCAACCTGAGTCATGCCTTATTGACACAGTCGAAAAAGCCCTAAAGCAATCTTAACTGGTAATCAAAGGGAATCACACCTAAAGAAATAGATTAGTTTACAGTCTTTCTCTTTTTGGGATTTATAAAATAATCTCAAACTGCCACACCCTTTATTTTAGAATACAGCAAATTTAACTTAAAAAAAATTTTTTTTTTGAGGTATCAGGGGCCAGGTATTGAACCCCAGATCTTGTATGTGGGAACCCGGCACTCAACCACTAAGCTACATTGGCTTTTCTGAGTTGGTTTTATCATTTGTTTTGTTTCTTGTTTGTTTTTTGTTTTTCTTCGACGGCCACGGGGAACGGGAACTGGGACCTCTCATGTGGGAAGCAGGTGCTCAGCTGCTTGAGCCACATCTGCTCCCCTAACATTATTTTTGAAAGTTCTTAAATGGTAATTAAATTTCCAAGAATTTCCAGTAATGGATACCAAATAGTCTGTGTTGTTTTTTGTTCTTTTTTTTTTTTTTTTTTTTTTTTTTTTTTTTTAAATAAAATCTGATTAGCCTTCAAAATCAAGATAGTAAATAAATATTACCACAATTTCAAGTCATAGTCTGAATTTAAGCATACCTTTAAAATTAAATTCTGTCAGGATTGTACATTCAGAGGCTTTTTTGGAAATGAGGCTTATACATAAGCCATGTATATATATATAATTAGCAATAGAAGCACAGGAAATGATGTGAATAAAAGGCCTTTGTTCATATTTGAAAGTTATACTTGTTGTTGTCTTTAAAAAGACAGTAGAATTGTTTGTCATTCAAACCCAATTCATTTGTTCCATCATCTATTAGTTTCTGTCTCTTCATACCACTTGGATTGGAGACAGGAGAAGCAGGCTATGGAAATGCCATGAAAAAAAAGTTCTTCTCCAGCCTCCATAGAACAGAATTGAGAACTGATGATAGACACTTGATTTGGGCACCTGGAGCTGATGTGAACTGGAAAACCTTGATTTGAGCAAGTACAAGGTTTAATACAATGTCCTCATGCAAATATGTTTGAGAGACAGGTTTACTGAGTTTGACAGATTTGGAAAACATGGCCTTGTCTTTACCTTTTGTGAGAAAGTGGAGATGCATGATGGTTGCCTCTGTGCCCAGCAAACTGTCCTTTAATGAGGTTAGAATGGTTTCAACTACCAGGGACATTCTTAGTGTTAGATCACTTCCATTATACCTCCTGAGTATCATTAAGTGTATAAAAATTCTCTTTAGCTATAAGGGTGCCATGTTGCAATTGTTATTATCACATCTGTGTGTGTGTATGAATGTGTGTGTGAAGTTACATGATCTTTAGTACTAATCTGTTGGCAAAAAAGGCATGAAAGCACAAGTCATCTAAATATAAGAAAAACTGCCAACAAGAAGGCGACAAATCGGGAAACCGATGTGGCTTGAGCAGTTGAGCTCCTGCCTCCCACATGGGAGGTGCTGTGCCTCCTGAAAAAAACAAAAGTGAACAACAAGCAAAACAAATGGAAAAAAACAACTCAGGGAAGCTGATGTGACTCCACTGGCTTCCCACATACAAGGTGGCTCCGGGTACATCAAAAACAAACAAACAAACAAACAAAAAACAGGAGGAGACACATCAACAGAAAATACAGAAGAATACAAGGAAAAGTGGATGCTTGGCCTTTTCCTCATTTAACTCTACCGTGATTAGCCAGTTTCAGTAAATAAAACTACAATGCTATTTCTACTACTTTTAGCCTGCCTTAACTTGTCCCTGATGTTTAGCATTTCAATAGGTGCCCTAAATGAAAACACAATTATTTGTTCACATAAACACAAACACATGCACAAGGATTTTATATAATAGGTGTGCATATGTGTGTTTTAAGAAAAAATAAGCATATTAAACTGAGAGAAACATGGAGTCTTAAAAACAAAATTAGAAAACCTGTTTAAGATGTAGATGTCTTATCTTGTATCAAATGGAACAAGCCTTTTTTTCAACTTTGGTTAATGCCTTTAATGTGGGTCACAATTCCCTCAGTCTGGTGGGCTTAATGGTATTAGGTGGTACATGGACCAGTGTTCTTATTTTAATGGTTACATATTCATTTATATATATATATTATGAAAAATTTCTTCTCAAATCAGCTTGTGACTTATGGTAATTAGGGCTTAGAACAAGGTAAAGTGATAAAAAGGGGGGTGACTGGTATAATGTTGATTTAAACAAGAAAAATTAAATGATGGTATAGCTGGTGAGCCGATACTGAAGTTTGAGTATTACTGATATTCAACACACCAGACCCTAAGCCAACTCCTATTAGCGAAGCTCAAGAGAAGTGAAGCCATACTTTTATTAATTAGGACCTCAAAGATATCCCCCCATTTTTACACCTCAACACACACACACACGCACCACACACACATAATTCTTTTTGATAAAAAATAGGCAATTAACAATAAAATAAACTCACTCCACTGATTTAAGGAGGAATTAAAGGCTTTTCCAAACTTTGTTCTAGAGCAGTGATGGTTCTCAACGTGTGGCTTCCAGATCAACATGCAGAATGGGCATCTTCAGGACACCTGTTAGAGACGCCAGTTCTTAGGCCCTACCCCAGACCTACTGACTCAGAATCCCTGGAAGTAGAGCCCAGAAATCCTCGCCTTCATAAACCCTTCAGGTGACTCTATTGCACACTCAAGTTTGAGAATCACTGTTCAAGTAATTAAAACCCAGCCCTGTAGCTCCTTCATTGTTGAAGTTCCTGCACCCAGCCATATAATAGAAACTCTGTGAACTATTAAGTGAACAAAGCTTTATCTTTCATAAGGGGATCCCATTCAACACTCCAGAAACTGAAACCAGCCACCTCAAAGGAATTAATACCTCCTCAAAGGAATTGATGTGGCAGCAGAACTCAACCCATTGAAATCCTGCAACCACTGGAGTACCCAAGAAGCGTCAAACTCTCTGGATTGTTCTGGTAGTAGATTATACCTACTTTTACTATGAGTCTTCATTTTCTAACCTCTTCTTATGTCAATAATTTCCCCTTTGTTCCCATCATGCTATTGTTTACCTTCCTACCCCTTCAAAGAGTAATCATATTCTCCCATTCAAATACCTTCCTCTTCATTTAGCTTTGCCCCCTTTTGATAAGTAATGGGTTATTGAGTAAGAAGGGTCAAGGCTAAAGAAAGAATACCTTGTGTTGTGTCTGCCAAATAATTTCAGGGTTTTTTTTTAGTTATATAGAGCCTCAGTTTCCTCTAAAATGGGAATAATCATAGAATCTACTTTGGCATTAATGCCACTAACAATTAAGATTACTTATGGAATATGCCAGCATTGTGTCTGGCTCCTTGTAAGGATTCAACAAATGTAAACTACTATAGTTATTACACTTTGATCCTCACTACATCCCCTTGATGTTTTGGGGCAAATAATTTGATCCCCATTTTATTAAAAGAAAATTGAGACTAATACAGTTTAGGTTACTTGATTTATCTCAGGTCTCAGGCTTAGTGAACAGTTTTATGTTGACTTGAACTAAGAACTCCAATATTTTAGGCCAGTGTTTGTTCCTCTAAATGAAACTTGGAAAATAGTGAATGATTTTTTTTTTTCTGAAAATCTTCCAGGAATAATTTCTGGTTTTAATCAATGTTTTTGTCTTAATGTAAATATAAATAATGCCTTTATTTAATAATTTTAAATGCATTTCACCTAAGTTGACAGCTGTAGTTCTAAAAAACTGTATGATGACCTGAGACTGCTGTATATACTTAGTATATTCCACTAAATGCAATCTTGTGAAAGTGTCATAAACAAATCAATCACCTTTGACTTAATTCTCAGCCAGCATCAACATCTATTTAGAATCTCAGCAATTAAAATATCCATAACATCATATGATAAATGAGTAGATAAAGCACACTCTGTGATTTCATATGAAGAACCAAAGAAATTATTCCTGGGTGTTCAGAGGAAGCCCTCAGGAATGATGTCCATTTGAGCTGGGTGTTGAACAATAGATAGACACTTGTCCAGTGCAGAAGGTATAACAGAATGGGGTGGGTAATATGGTGCCCTCTGGACTGAGGGGGCTATTTGAACAAATATATAAAGAACAAGGAACAATGTATGATCCAATACAGTTAATTGGGGGGGATGGCTGAAAGTGGCTGTCACTGACCTGTGAAGTGACTTGCATGCCAATCTAAGGATTTTGAAGATTTGGTGGTATTTGAGCTTCAGGAGATGTTTTTAGAGAGAATTGTGCCATAACCAGATTTGTGATTTCAAAAGAATAACACTGGGATAAGTGTGATGGATGAATGGCCAGAGTGGAACCTGCATTCAAAACTATTGCAGTAATTCCAGAAAGAAATGAGTGAGGAGGAGACAACAAATGCTGGAAAAAAATGTGGAAGGTATATTCAACTGGGATTGGCACCTGATGAAATATACAGAATAAGCAAAGTAGAAAAGACAGAAAACATGGTTCTGTAGCTGGGTGGATAACTGCAGCCATAACTAAGGCAAGGAAGTATGTTAAGCTTCTCCTTTCAATAAAGATTAGATTTAATTATAGGAATCCCGTCCACTCTTTTATCATCTTTGTCACAGTAATAAATCCTGGATTTTCATATAAAAGCAAGGACAATAGTCATCTGTGCTGTATTTGAGCAACCTTTTTATTTTATTAGACAGTAAGCCTCTTGAGGGCAGAGACAAGCAAACTTATCTCATTCATCTTTTGAATATTCAACACCTTGGTGTCTGGCACAGAGTAGAACTAGAAACATATTTGATAAATTGGACTGAATTTAAATACATGAATGGTAATTGGAGAGATGCTTAGAGGATTTTTTTGTCCCTATTTCAATTCTTTGGCTTATTTCAGCCATTCCATTTTGGCTCCTATGAGCTTATTCCAGTGCTGCAATCACTTCTACTTGAAAAGAAAGAAAAAGAGTGTGTGTGAGAGGTGGGGGAGGGGGTCATTGCAGCATCTAGATTGAACTCCACAGGTTCGCCTCTCATAATTTTCACCTTTGATGGGGAATTGTCCCAGATTTCATCCACCAGGCTAAGGTTCTGACATGGTACCTTCTTAAATCAAGCTTGAAGGGAAATTGATTGAAAAGAAAACACCATTATGGGAAAACAATTCATTCTCTTCCCTTTGACAGAAGGTAGAGTTTTGTCTGTATTGCAGAATAAATATTAGCTGGCTGATTTCTTTAAGATGTAGAAACTTTGCTCCCTTCTTATAGGGAGATGGCCCTCAGTTTTAGAGACATTGAGGCCATGGTTTTGGTTCCCTTTCAGAGAGTGATATTTTTTCTCCCTACATGATTATTTATATTAACTATATCTAGGTGTATGAAAACTCTTGCAATAGTTCTGTATAAGATTGTGTCTTTCCACTGAAGTATAACTTCCTCCAGACAGGAAGTTAGTATTTTTCTTTTTTCTATGAGTCCTTAAATATCACAGTTGTTCAATGTTTTCTGTGTTGAGAGGAACCTAATCTAAACTCATGAAGATGGGATGATGGCAAAAAGGTAGAAAGAATAATGGCTGCTTGATGCTTCTGGTGGTTCAACACCTTTTCACATTATTTAGAAAGAGCCCGTAAGACACCTACATAGTGAGACACTTATTCTTTCAGTTGACAAAAATTGGGTGGATTCATTTTCTCTTGAAGGAATTGCAGCTATCATCCTCTGGGGCAAAATCTAGCCCTGAACCCTGTATGTTTGGCCAACATTCAAAAGCCATTAGGATGGGCACACCCTCTTCCTTTAAACACATGCTCCACCGCCCCTATTGTGTAATGCCCGGCCTAATTCACACACTTGTCAACTTCCCAGCTCCCAGAAGAGTTGAGTTTGGCTGTCTTGCTAAAGGTTTCTCATGCAACTCTGCTTTGAGCAAAGGTGGTTCCTATCTAGCAAAGAAATCATATGCGAGGCTACTGAGAGTGGAACGGGCAAGTAGCAACGCATACTTGCTTAAGGTACCCCTACACTGTCTCCCCAGGGAACCTCGGAAGTTTCAAAGTCTAATCAGAAATGAGATGCTTCCCCACATAGTCTCCATTTCCTATGTCACCGTGAACCATTATTTCTGCTGCCCATGTAGCTCTTGGTCTACACAGCTACTTGTGCTATGAAGGTATTTAAGTCCTGGTCTGTGAAGACACTACGGAAGTACAAAGTCAATAATGGTTCTCTGGAATGGTCTCCTTTTGAGCCAATCTTTGAAGCATAGCATTTTCCTTCCTTCCTTCCTTCCT
>JAQZBX010005975.1:0-20654 GCA_029593785.1 Cabassous unicinctus
TTTTATAGGACTGTCAACTGGGACAGCATCTCCTGTGGGCACACCCCTGTGTGAAGGTGCAATGTACTAGGAGCACTGTGGCTTTTGAACTCAAGCTCCGGAGGGTATTTGAAAAGCACGTGTTTGTGTCTGTGTTTATAACTGTATTCAACAGAGCCCAGTGACCACCTGAACTTGATCTGTAGGAGAGCTCCTTTTAGGAACGTTACTTGGCTAATGGGGGGACTATTTGGTAAAGTACAAATACTGAACACACTTAAAATTACTATTAAATATGAGTACTGTGAGCACAAGTGCTTCATGTAACTATTTCAAAAATATGTTGGGGGTCAAATAAAAATGAAAAAATAGTTTTAAAAATGCATTTTTAAAACATTAGCTACTTTATTTCAGACCAATTCTCTACTCCTCTCTTCCCTACTCCCCAGGACAATTCGAAAAGCTTGACACACACACACAAGAGCTAACATGGCAGTGAAGAATTACCAGGTCAAGATCTGGGGGAGAAAAAAAAAAATCTAGAAAGATGAATCCAACATTTGGGGCTGCTCTGCTTCTTGGTACATCTGCTGATTTAGGAAAGCATTCCTGAGAAGCACTTCTTTATAGTCTTGTGGGGTCTTGTGGGGTCAGGGGAACAAAAGTTGGAGCCCTGGGATTACCAATGAGTTGGCAGTAATTTCAGAGAAAATAAGACTAAGAGCACTACTAGAGATGAAGATAAGGATAAAATGTTTAATAAACAGGAATTAAAAGGTTTAATTACTTAATATACCGATTCTAATACTATATGTACCTAAAAACAGGTCACAGTAAATATTAAGCCAAAAATGGATGGTAGAAGATTTAACACAGCTCTCTCAGTAATAGAAAAAGCAGAAAATAGTAAGATAGCAGAGCTCAAGTCTGACAAAATGATTAAGAAACTAGAATCTAGTTGTCATATATAGAACTTTGTACCCAATGATTCTAAAATACACATTCTTTCCAAGCCCACATGGAAGCATTACAAAAATTAAATATATGCTTTTTTGCCTGCACAATGGAAAAATGTAGTCAAGAGAGGCTAGATAAAGTGGATTAATCTGGTCCCTGAAAGAGGTATGACATAGTGAGGTTTGAAGGAACTGCGGTTTCTACAATCAAAGAAGTCTCAGACAGATAAGGAGATGGTCCCTAGTGTCTGGGTGGCTTAGGGACACCAGAGAGCTGATTCTTGGCTAGGCCTGTGATGATGAGGTTGAAAGCAAAAGAGAACACAAAGGGAGGCAGCCCCAGCCCTCCCTCCCTTCTCCTTCCTCTGAAGGCTACACCTGGAGTTGCGTGGAAGGGCAAAGGATGAGGGGGAAACCCCTCTGCCCCAAAGTAAAGGGAAGTAAAGGGAAGCAGCAGTATTGGCAGAGTCTATTTTCCAATCAGGCAGATGACTTAGCTTTTCTGTGGCCAAACCCTGCCTCTTCACTTCCTGGTTCCCATCTCCTCTTCTCCATTCTGCATCTTCCTGCCCCATCCTAGGAATGCGCATCAGATTCTAGATGACCACCTTTGCTAGTCCACCATCACAAGCATTTACAGGCGGGGGGCGGGGGGAGAGGTGGGCAGACCCTGCAAATTCTGACTGCCTTGTGGAGCCAGGGAGCCAAAAATCTCCCCCTACAGGAATAAAATCTGCCTGGCTTCCCAATTCCTTCCTACTCCAAATTTCATAGTGAATAAATGGTATTTGCTGTTATCCTCAACCTCAGTGAACCTAGATAAACTCTTGCTGTACGGTGGGGGTACCAGCCTAGGTCGTCCTAGTTACAAAGGATCTGAATTGAAACTAGAAGCCTAGGGCAGACATGATCTGTGTGGTTCAGACAAAGCAGGAGCTCTGAGAACTGCCCTATATACCCTACTAACGGGTTAACTGGACCAACCTGCCCATCCCAACCTAGTTGGAAGAAATATACTAGTAGGCTTTCTGGACGCTGCAGTCCTGACCTAGTTCGCCAAAAGAATCTCAGCCACACCAGAAAATCAGCTCCCACTTTTCTTCCCCACCTGGCGACATTCAGTGCTGAGTAGAAAAAAGACACTTAATCAGCAATGCTCCCATGGAGCAATCGCCAGCCTAATGCCCCAGGTGTCTCCTGGCGAGCCATCACTACAGCTGATGTCCTGCATCCAGTGGGGGGGAGGGGACACAACAACAGTGCCTCTGGCCTTTGCACATGCACACACTTGACTCTGCTGTCTGGGCACGCTTGCACCCACGTATTCAGCCAGCTGTTTTGAAATCACCCACAGTATGAAACTGTACAACCTAAGTACTTCCTGGATTTTTACTAGCACCACTTCAGGAAGTAAAGGCATGTTGATGTTTGCTCTAAGTGCCTGATAAATAAGCAACTCCTTCCCCCAGGTTGGCAGAGAGCCATCCAGACTTACCCTCATACATCTCCAGAATGTGCACCGTGTCACCAATCTGCAAGGAGAGTTCCACATCTTGAGAGGCACTGTAATTATAGATCGCTGGAAATGAGAGGCAAGAGAGAGAAATGGCATCAGTGGCAGCTGAAAAACATGTCATTAAATAGCATATTCAACATTAAAAAATAAATGAAAAATAGCATATTCAGTGGTTGGTAAATTATTTCTCTAAAAAATAAAATAGCACTCTCTTTAATGATTCCATGTGAATCCCCATTGTAAAGCAGAGCACATCGTCCTGCACCCCCACTGCTGGTGTTTCACAGTCATTCTTCCATGCAACAAATATAGATAGGCTGCCTACTAGGTACCACACTCTGTATCAGACACTGGACATGGGTGATAGTGATGAAACACTCAGGAACGTAATGGTCCAGTGGAGGATGAGAGATATTAAATATATAATCACAGAAATAGCTGTATGTATGTATATATGTACGTATGTACATATGTATTTTAGGAGGTACCGGGGATTGAACCGGGGCCTCGTACGTGCAAAGCAGGCACTCAACTACTGAGCTACACTGGCTCTGCACTATCAGTTTTAACTGAAATTGTGATAAACACTATGAAAGAAAAGCGCAGGCCACACTGAGAATATACACTGTGGGGCTCTGTGGGTCCCCTCTTTCATCAGAGAATAGCCAACCTGCACCATCACTGAGCTTATGATTTCCAGACAGGGTGGGGGGTGTCAGGGAATCTCCCCACTTCCAAGACACATAATTACTAGCAAAAAGGCGACCCGTGAGAGTCCCATCTACCCTCCACAACAGACTAACACACAGAGCCACGCAGGGACAGCTGCCTTACCCCAGTGCTAGGCACTCTGGGAACCTGGGCTGCCTAAGGACTGCCTACCTCTTCCTGACTAAGGTGACTTCAACTACCACAGTCCTTAGGATGGAAATGATGGGCGAGATTGTGGAAAACAGTAGACTTAACTTCCAACTCAATAATAAGACGACAAATAAGCCAGTTTAAAAATGGGCAAGAGCACTGACTAGATATTTCACCAAAGAACATATATGAATGACTAACAGGCACGTGAACACATGTTCAACTTTATTAATCATCAGGGAAACACAATGTAAAACCACAATGAGATACCACCGCATGACCACAAGAACAGCTACCCGTTTTTTTTAAAAGGCAAACAATTGGCGAGAATATTGAGAACTGAAATCCTCATTCAGTTCTGGTGGCAATGGAAAATGGTACAGCCCCATCAAATGACAGTGTGGCAGTTTCTTAAAAAGTTAAACTATACTATACCTGAGATGGTCAAGGTTGTGATTAAATGAAGGAATGTGAGAGGAGGAATTTATCCTAGATTATCGGGGTAGTCTTTAAATGTATCCTTATTAAGAGAGAGGCATGTGCCCTTATAAGAAAGAGGCAGGGAGAGTTTTGAAAGACACACAAACATCTGTGAAAATGAGGCAGAGATTGGAGTGATGCAGCCTCAGGCCAAAGAATACCGGCAGCCACCAGAAGCCAGAAAAGGCAAGAAATGGAATGTCCCATACAGCAGACTATTTGTTGCCTGGGGCAAGGTGTGGGAATGGTAATTGACCACAAAGGGGCACTAGGAATCTTTTGGGAGGAGATCAAAATGCTCAAAAACTCTTTGTGGGAATAGTCACCCAAATCTGTAAATTTACTAGAAGTTATTGAATTGTACATGAATAATTATAATTTCTCATATGAAGAAATTTTGTCTATCTAAATCATACTTCAGTGAAGTTGCCTTTTTAAAAATATATAGACTTTTTTATTTTTTTTAAAAGATACTTAGATTACATAAATGTTACATAAAAAATATGGGGGATTCCCATATGCCCAGCTCCCTTCCCCTCCCCCATTTTCCCACATTAACGACATCCTTCATTAGTGTGGTACATTTGTTAGAACTGATGAACGCACATTGGAGCACTGCCACTAAGTGTGGGCTATAGTTGACATTAGAGTTTATACTCTCTCCCACACAATTTTTAAGTTATGACAAGATATATAATGGCCTGTATCTGTCACTGCAATGTCATTCAGGACAATTCCCAAGTCCTGAAAATGCCCCCATATTACACCTATTTTTCCCTCTCCCTCCCCT
Organism: Cabassous unicinctus; assembly: GCA_029593785.1. NCBI lineage: Eukaryota > Metazoa > Chordata > Mammalia > Cingulata > Chlamyphoridae > Cabassous > Cabassous unicinctus. Next base: position 4,583 of record JAQZBX010005975.1, read on the forward strand.
CAGAACCTCCAGTGCCCAATGCCTCCACATCAATGATAAAAGTTCTTCCATTGTTAGAATCACAATAAATCTACAGTAGAATAACAGTAAGTCTACTCTAGTCCATCGTTCATTCCCCAATCCTGAGGATTCTGGGATGGTGATGTCCACTCCACCTCTAACTGAGAGGGGCCTTCGATCCCATGGGGCAGATGGATGGAGCTATTTTGCTTGCAGTTGCAGACACTCTCTGTTCCTTGGGATGGTCATTGTCCGTCATCATCTCCTTGTTAGTTGTTCTGGGTGAATCCAATGAACTGGAGAGTAGGTGTTGCAACTCTGTTGAGATTCAGGGCCCAGGTGGCACACGGACAGCCCAAAGATTTAAGTCTCTTGGACATAAACCTATCAACTCTGGTACTAACTATAGGTTCAAATAGAAGGGGCAGAAAAGCCATGTGTAGGGAAACCACAACTGAGTCCAATTCTGTCACACTGGGGAGCATCAATTCCAAAGTAAGGCCCACCGGCAAGGGACCAAACTCCTGAGCTGTCTGCCCTACCTATCGTGTCTGGATGTCTCCATGAAGTTGGTTTTTCAAAAAAAAAAAATTAGATTTATCCCTGCCCTCACTCTCTTGATGAGGGATCTATATCCTTCCACGAAAAAGAACCATCTTAGAAATTCAGGTCTAGTCATTTAACAAACCCAGGAACCCATGATTCTCCCTATCACCACAGGCTCAATGAGCACATGTGGATGCTCATTCCATCTGTCTTCTGTATCCCAGAGTGATCATTGAAAAATACCCTACTTGTAATTAGGGAAGAAAGGTGTCTCTGTCGTTGTCACTCCTGGGCACACACTGCTCTTTCCTGAGCCTGCAGCGCATCCTACATCTGCAGCAGTAGGTACTGGCACAGGCTTTTTTTCAGGTCACAGTCAATCCATCACTGAGAGGGAAGGAAGACAACTTCAGGCACGTCTTTTTCAAGGGGCCTCTCCTTTTTGAAGAGAGTCATCCAAAAACTGTTCTTCTGCAGTCTTGGCACAGAAGCCTGGACAAATAATGTTGGAATTTATTTACTATTGAGCTTCCAGACTACTATGAATACAGAACAAGAATTGCTTTGTCAGAAAGGAAGAAAAAAAATTTTTAAGGTCATGAAGTAGGTTAGGAGAAATAGCAGAGAATTTAGGAGTTAGTTCCCAAATCCTAGACCTGTTCATGGGTCACTGGACCACACACATGCCATTCCCCTGACCTCCGACTCTTTCATCTCACTGCTACTTTACTCAAATGTTCTGCCCACGAAGTGTGGCTAGTTTTCTACAGAAAATGTAGATCTCACATCCTTGACTCTCTCTAACCCCCACTCACTCACTGCCTTCCTCTGAAGTGGTTCCTTCAACTGACCCCCCCTCCCAGATGGAAACAGGAAGTGGTGAGGTCACTGTGTCACAATGTGTTTGGTGTAATGACCAAGGTTCATCTCTTTTTGGTTTTAAGTCATCAGGGAAGTAAGAAGAAGCTCTCAAAGGTAACTAGTAGCACTGGTAGCTCCAAGCACAAACACCTACCAAGGACTGTTGCAAACAAACACATACACACACATGTACCATGCACCCTTTAAACCTAGATTCCTACACCTGACAAAGTGTTCCAAAGATTGTCCCAGCTTCAGGTACCCATCATTGCCTCCACTATACACCAAATTCCACCCTCTGCTCTTGAATATTGTCAAGACTAATAGTCTCCCCTAAGTATTGGGCTCAATCCACGGTTTATCCCTCCCTGTAATGACAGCCTTTTTCTTTATAACAATCCAAATCCCACATCCACAATTCAATTTGACAAATGGCTGCTGACTCCCTATTACCCCACATGGATCTCTTTCTTCTCTGACATCTGAAAAAATTTTTCCTTCTAACACAGTTTTGGTATTTAATCACAGACAACCTTGTATTCTTTTCGGATACCAACTAGAATGTAAATGCTTCACGAATGGAGACCTTGTTTCACTTTACTTTTGTGACTTTCACCTTACAAGGCACTGAATTAGACCCAAAAAAGGTACATAAGGCAAAATAATGAGTTTTTAAAATAATATTTTTATTTACTATTTCCCCCTTTTGGTCAAGGTCTTTTTCCAGATGTATTGCTAGTTGGCACTTGGTAATAATCCCTCGGTTCCAGGGAGGCTCATCCCCGGGAGTCACGTCCAACACCGAGGGGGGGTGGGGGAGGCATGGAGAAGGTAGTGCGTTTATATGTTGAGTTTGGCTTAGAGAGAGACCACATTTGATTAACAAAGAGGCTTCCAGGAGGTAACTCTTGGACAATATATAATACTGGGCTAAGTTTCAATTTCACTAGAAAAGGTACAAAAGTATAATCATTAATATCAAGGGCCTGGCATAATGGTCTGTTTTCCTTCAGTAGGCACTGCCCTTGTACTCTGGGGATTCTTGCTGTCCTAGTAGAGAATGTAGCAGAAGCCCCCAGAATGGGAAATCAATATTCTTTTGGTTATTTTGTGGGTCTCCACCCATCAAGACAACACCCCATGGACACTTGAGCATATTCATATGCCTTAGAGGCATGCACTTAAAGGTGCATCCCTCCCCATACATCCCCCCATCAATGACACCCTGCATCAGTGATCCCCTGCATGACACTGCAATGACAGATACAGCCATTATATATTTTGGTATAACCTACAAAAACATACAGGACAGAGTGTAAACTGTAATGTAAACTATAGTCCATCGTAAGTAGCAATGCTGCAATGTGTTCATCACTGTAACAAATGTACCATACTAATGGAGGATGTTGTTAATGTGGGAAAGTGTGTGTGTGTGGGGGGGGGCATACAGGAATCCCTTATATTTTTTATGTAACATTTATGCAATCTAAATCTTCTTTAAAAATTAAAAAAATATATTTAAAAAATTTTTATTCATATTATAAAATCTACCAATCAGTTCAGTTATTCACCACTTCTTCCCCAAACTCAAATATATATGCTCTGCTTTCCTCAGAAGAGGCAGCTATAGTACATGCCTTGAGATTTCCCACCACTCAAGAAAGAGATATCAAAATCACATTTCCTGCCACTTTCTGCTTCTCACACAAGAGAGAATGTGTCTTCAAATTCAAGCTTTCAAAGATATTTACTCAGGAAACACATCCCTTCAACATTGCCTTTCACTGGAGTGAAAACTCACTGCCTAAGGATGTTTGTACGGTCTGTTTTCTGTCTTTGAGAAGATGTATCAACAAGAGTTCAAATCACTTATACCTGCCATCTATTCATACCAACTCTGTACCTCGGAACAATGCCCTCCCCACCTCCACCCTAATACACCTCCTATTTATGATGTGTTTTATAGTTTCACTTTCACATACATTATATTTGAACAATGCAAAGGAGTGGATGCCATGTACTTCATTATTGAATGAGGCACCTGAGGCTCAGAAGGGCTAAGCTCCTTGCCCAAGGCAGCCCAGCTCACAAATGGCAGCATGTTACTAAAGGCTTGGTCTTGTCATGACCCATTCATCACATTTTACCAGACCGTTCCTTAATGGTAAAGTATGCCTCTGAATGGGAAGGTTTAGGAATAAAGAGTATCGCCTAATCGTTTCTGAATATATCGTCAGGCCTTAGATTTTTTTCTCACTTAAAAACAAACAAACAAACAAACAAACAAAAACAAGTTTTAATCATACAAATCAACCACTGCTCACACTTTGCCTGCTAGTCTTAGGCTATTTAGAGAATAGGAGTGAGGCAGGTTAGTACAGGGTAATGGAGGAGAAGATGACCCACAACATGGCTGACAGACAACATGGCTGACAGACAACATGGCTGCAAGACCTCGCTGGGTCCTTGAGTTTAACCTTGAGGTCCCAGTTTCTCTTTCCCGGACCTCCCCTTGGCCCCAGATATTTCACAAAGGCCTCACCACTGTCCCCCACCATAGGTGGGGTAACCAATAACCGCTGGGGCCCATTCCCTTATCATTAGCAAGGAGGTGGAATAATTAACAGTTTCAAAGGTAATCACAGGAGGCAGAGCCCACTCTCTCTACCTAGAGGGGCCTGTACCAAATCTTGGTGTGTATTTCTCTCCCATTTCTCAGCAAGCTCTGTTCTTTTCCCCATTACCCAAAAAAATTCTTTTTACTGACCTAACTAAACCAGTGTGTTCATAAATTCTTGTATGCATCATAGCCAAGAACCTAGAGGAATCCAACGTTTCCCCGTCTTCAGGAGTACAACTAATGCACTCAATATATGACTATTTTTCTTCCTGAAATGTGAATAACTGTTATAGAGAAAAAGAAAGGGGAAACAAAAGAAACTCTTAGGGTGAGGCAAAACAAAATTCTGGATTTTGCTTTAACACTTAAAAGCTGTAGGACCTTGAATGAGATACTTAATCTGGCCCTCTGTTTCTCAATTGTAAAATGGGCATTGACGCAGAGGACTCTAAAAAGGTCCACTGGGCTCAAACATGCTCTGATTCATGAGGTGATGATAAGACGCAAGAGAAACAAGTTGTGGCGTTTTGAACTGGCAAGCACCACCACAATCGCTTGTTTTGTCTGAAGAAATTAAAGAAGAACAGGGAGTCACTGTATATAAATCGCCTAACTGGCTGTTATGTGCAAGGTTGGGAAAGAAAAATTGCTGGAATTCTTCCCTAAGCGGCTTACTGTTTATATCAGGAAAGTGGAATTTTGCAGAGCCAAGTAGACAAGACAGTATGTCTACAAATCTAAAATAGTTTGCATTTTATCAAACCCTGGATCTGGCTTTTTCTTTTAAACTAGGCTTATGGGGTGGGGCTTGGTGGGGACGAAGTTTGAAGTCTTGGGATTATGCAATAAGAAACCAACAGAATAGACTTACTGGCCACAAAAGGAGTATAGTTTTGAGGATAAAGAGTCCATGAGTGCCTAGTAATTAACCTAATAAATTATGTTCTTTCACAAATCCTCAAATTACTAATACTTGAAAAATAACTAAAACATTACATTTTTAAAATTAGTCATTTGATAGAAATTACAAAAAAAAAAAAAAGATTTCATCAAACACACAGAACAAGATCTCAATTTGGAAACATTTATGTAATCTAAAGCTTCTTTAAAAACAAACAAAAAATTAATTATAAAAAAAGGTCTCAATTTGAGTTGTACACTATTTGGAATATTAAAAAGATAATACAAATTATTCTTTTTCATTATTATCTTGATCTTCCTAGTTTCTGCCATTGGTACTATAAAAACTAAAGATGCATATCTCATTGTTGATCTTCTCGCTGGTTTTAATGCAATGATATCCTGGAGAGGCCAAAAGGATTTTATTTTCTTTTTTTCCCCCGAGATGGCTCCCTCATCTGTTTGCTTGTTGTTTGCGTTTGTTGTCTGCTCGTTGGTTTGCTTGTTCTCTGCTCATTGTTTTTTGCTCATTGTCTGCTTGTTGTCAGTTTTTTCTTTAGGAGGCACCGGGAACCGAAACTGGGACCTCCCATGTGGGTGCTCAACTACTTGAGCCGCATCCACTCCTTTATTTTCTTTTGCTCTTTAACTGCATAATACTAATATGGAGGCAAGAATCAGAGTCAACAGTAAGAATTACATCAAGAAGTAAAAATCCATGGTTTTAGCCTGATAATTGCAATTAAACTCCAAGCAGCCTCTTTCAACGAGATGGCCAGCATGCCTCTCTAGACTCAGATGTACCCAGGCTGGGGGCTATTGGATTAGGGGGTCAGTTTATACATCTCACCAACAGTACTTCATTCACAAGGACTCTTCCAGGATTCTTAAAGCCCGTTTTCTACATCATTTAGGAAAATAGATGATTTAATAATCAACTTATTAGGTATTATTTAGAAATTTATATTTTAAGGATTTTAATTTTTTTAGAGTGGATAAATATTACTGGAGAGATATTTTTCAAATAGAGACTCAATTATTGTTTATTGATTACCTCACTGGTACCAAGTGATTGCCTATAAGCTGACACATTTTTTTTATTTACATATTTTTATTACAGAAGTTGTAGGTTTAGGGAAAAAGCATGCAGAAAATACCGAGTTCCCTCATACCCACCCACACAGACAGTTTTTCCTATTATTAACAATTTGTGTGGTAACTTTGTTACAAGTGATGAAATAATCTTATTATAACTATACTTTTAACTATAGTCCATAGTTTATGTAGGGTTCACTGTGTTATATAATCCTGTGGTTTTTGTTAAATTTTTATTCTAGTAACATATATACAACCTAAAATTTCCCCTTTGAATCACTTTCAAATATATAATTCAGTGGCATTAATTATCTTCACAATATTGTGCTACCATCACCACCATCTACTACCAAAACTCTTCCATCACCCCAAACAGAAACTCTGTACCAATTAAGCATTAATTCCCCATTTCCTACCCCAGCCCCAGGTCCTGGTAACCTGTATGCTAGTTTTTGTTATGTTTTGTTTTTAAGGTAGCACTACAATTTATTATGCTCTATCTGTAAAAGCCACTCACTAAAAAGAAAAAACAAAATAAAAAATGCACATTTAAAAAATGACTCACTTGTGATAAGGACTAACCTACCTATAGTAATAATCTAAAAAATAAAACCATCATTGTGACATTTATCAGTAGTTCACACATCTAACAAATACCGAAGGAGGCAACTACCATTGTTATAACTTCTTTAAAGGTAAAATCTTAAGCACAAATCAGAATGAAGAGAAACTTCAGAATGTTCACATTTGCTGTATGCTTGTTTTTGATTCCATGAATTTACTTATTCTAATTATTTCTTATCAATGAGATCATATAATATTTGTCCTTTAGTGTCTGGCTAATTTCACTCAATATGATGTTTTCAAGGTTCATCCATGTTGTTGCAGATATCAGAACGTCATTCCTTTTTATGGCTGGAAAATATTCTACTGTATGTATATACCACATTTTGTTTATCCATTCATCTGTTGATGGACACTTGGATTGCTTCCCTCTTTTTGGAATTGTAAATAATGCTGCTATGAACATTGGTGTGCAAATATCTGATCGAGTCCTTGCTTTAAATTCTTTGGGGTATACATTGAGAAGTCAAATTGCTGGGTCATACAATAGTTCTATACTTAGCTTTCTGAGGAACTACTAACTGTCTTCCACAGCGGCTGCACCATTTTACATTCCCACCAACAATGAACAAGTGTTCCTATTTCCCCATATCCTCTCCAACACTTGTTATTTTCCATTTTTTTTAAAGAGTAGCCATTCTAGTGAATATGAACTAGTATCTCACTGTGGTTTCTAATTAAATTTCCCAAAAGGTTTATAATGTTGAGAATATTTTTATATGCTTATTGGCCATCTGTATATCAACTCTGGAGAAAAGTCTATTCAAGTCTTTTGTCCAATTTTAACTGGGTTGTCTTTTTGCCGGTAAGTTTGTAGGATGTCTTTATATATTATGGATCTGAAAGCCATATTGGATATGTGGTTTACAAATAATTTCTTCCATTCTCTAGGTTGTCATTTTACTTTTACATCAAAGTCCTTTGATGTACAAAAGTTTCTAATTTTGATGAAGTCCCATTTATCCATTTTTTCTTGTTGATTGGGCTTTTGTTGTTGAGACTAAGAAATCATTGCCTAATACATGATCCTGAAGATGCTTCCCAATGTCTCCTTTAATTTTATAGTTTTGGTTCTTAAATTTTAGGTCTTTGATCCATTTTGAGTTTATTTTTGTTTATGGTGTTCTTTTGCATTTGGATATCCAGTTTTCCCAGCACGATTTGTTGAAAAGACTATTCTTTCCCCAATGAGTTGACTTGGCACCCTCGTCAAAACAAGTTTTCAATTAAATTCCATTGGTGTGTGCATATATATATCAAATTCAAAATTACAGAACAAAAACTCTATGTTATACAAACACAAGGAGTTTTTTCCCACAGCTTCCCCATGTAAAAAATGGAGGCAACAGTACATTCTTCATAGGGCTTTGTGAAACCCAAAAAGGAGAATTTTGCAGAGCCCCTAGGACTGTGGCTAACACCTACTAGGCCTTGAATAAATGGCAGCTGCCTTCCCCATTCCCTCTTCCCCTTTCTAGCCCTGCCCACTTCCTTCCCTCTTTGAGAGTAGTGACATCACCACACTCACCAATAATTCAGTGGGAGTCAGTCAATGAAAACTGTGAATCAGGAAGATTACAGGTGCAATAGAACAAGTTAGCCTTAAAAATCCTTCCAAGGGTTGAAAAATCCTTCCAACAATCCTTCAGGTTGTTGAACAGTGAATTGCAGATATCCTTGAGGATAACAAAGCCATTTTTTTTTTACAGGGAACTAAGTTCAGAACTCTCCCATGAAGCAGAACTAGGGTTAGGGAATATTTTAATATTTTTACCATTTTCTTGCTGCCCCTTCTCAGTTTTTTCTGTAGTTATTCAACTGAGGAACCAGGGCATTATTCAGAATATATATAATCCCCTCAATCATCTGCTCACTATAGTACTCTCAATCTGGATATAATATTAAACATTCTAGTGTTATTTATGCCTACAGTTCTGTGGGTTTCTAGGCTTTTCAATGGTCCTCTTTCTTGTTAAGGGATATATGAAAAGTAACAGAGAAAAAAATCTGAAGGCAACTCAGGAAGGGTTTTATGTTGTTGTTGTTGTTTTTCGGAAGTCCTGGGGATGGGACCTCATGCATGTGAAGCAGGCGCTCAACCACTGAGCTACACCTGCTCCAATCAGGCAGGGTTTTAATGATGAAGGGAAAAAAACTAACAAGCCCAGAACACCTTCAGCCAAATCAAATAAGGGTATCATATTCAGGGTCTCCTTGGTATGTAATCTTATTAGATAAAAATTAAACCGATCTAAAATAAAAATGGTCATATCTAAGATTTTGTTGCTTTTACTGCATCTAAGTTATGGGTAGAAATCACAATTGACTAATACAGAATCTGAAAATAAAAGTCAGAGATTACTGTGGAATCTAGAAAAAGCACTTTTAAATGATAGCCAAAAATATCAGTGACAATTTTCTCCATACATGTGTATGAATGTGAAACAAAACCCATTCCACTGAGAAAATGAATGATCCCCAACAAGGGGATCATTTAAAAACATGAACCCAAGAAGGAGAACATAACGGCAGCAGCTTCTGACCTAGACTTACTTCTCAGCAGGGTTTTCAGTCTAGGACCTATCAGAGGGCATTTAAAAGGGTCCTAGAACTGAATCTCAGTTTCTTCACTATTATACATATCAGAGTCACATCTTGAAAGCAGCACAGCGAGAAAAGAAAGTGTGTGTGTGTGTGTGTGTGTGTATGTCTGTGTCTGTCTGTCTGTCTGTCTAAGAGGGAAGGTGGAATAAGAAAACAGCTGAGGGGAAAACCAGAACTTGAAGAGATCTGGGAAATGATTATGTTAAATCTCCTCGTTTTATAAGTGAGGAAATGGAAGGGCAGGATGTATGTATATATATTTACACATACACAAAGTTGAAAAGTGAAATGTGAATATTCTTGCTGTCCTGATTTTGTGATAATCAGGGTAGGCTAAACATTCGCTATATTAGAAACCATGCATGTGTCCCCAGACCTAGTTTTTCTCCCTAGGTCTGGTTTTTAGAATGCTGGTGATAAACCAAGTCTGATTTATTATATGACCATCCTGTACGGGAAATGACTGTAACTCTAGGTATCTTTGGTCAACCTTGGGAGATACAGCAGGTGGCGGATGTGGCTCAAATGGTTGGGTGTCTGTTTCCCATGTGGAGGGACCTGGGTTCGATCCCCGGGACCTGCCGGTAAAATAAAGAAAAATATAGAAGGTGCATGGGCATGCCATCAGGCCCTGCGGGAGGGTGAGCCCCCAGGCCCGGCAAGCGGGTAAGCCATCAGGCCCTGCCGAACCAAGCAGCAAGATGATGATGTAACAAGAGAGAGACGCGGGGGAGAGCCAAGACGAGACGTGCCGAAAAAACAGGAACTGAGGTGGGCACAGGTTGCAGAATGCCTCTCTCCCACATCAGAGGTTCCCAGGATCGAATCCAGATGAAGACAGGAGAAGTATGAGAGGAGAGGGCAGGAAACAGACACAGAGAATTGCCCAATGAATGGACACAAAAACGGCAAAAACAGGGGGTGTGGGGGTTAAAATGGATAAAAAGTAATACATAAAAAAAATAATAATAAATGCAAAAACAAATTTTTTTAAAAAAAGATAAACTTAAGCCTTAAAAAAAAAAAAAAAAAAAAAAAGTGATAGACCGAGGTGGAACAAAATCACAGTCAGGCCATTGAAGATACTTTATCCAGCTTTGCCAAAAAGTCACTATCCTGGGCTCTGGAGCAAGTAATTTCATCTTTTTATAAAGCGATATTTTGTGATATGGTATTTTACCTACCTCATATGATTAAGATTAAACTGAAAAGAAACATAACAGTAAGTATTTATGGTAATATCTTTGGAACCAAGATTTTTCAGCATAAGAGAAAAGAAAGACAAGTACAAAATTCAAAAACCTTAAGAAAAAAACTATGGGATAAGCTACTTGAATTGCAAATCTATATAAACTCAGAATAGTTTTCTTTCTAAAACATCCTTATTTCACTTCCACTTGTGGTCATAATGGAATATAAGGTACCATTAACTCTTTGACCTTTAACAACTAAAAATGGGGCAAAATATATGGCAGAATGTTTTTCATACACTGAACAGGCAGCAGAAGACATTGATACCTGAGAAGAGAAATAAGGTAAGTCTTCAATGGCTCCCACTTACTGCTTGGAAAGTTTTGCGGTCACATTACAGAGAGAGAAAACCCAGACACAGCCAAGTTACCACCCTGAGATGAGTAAAGACAGCTGAGAATTCTGGGAGGTCAAAGTGGCTAGAATGTGCAGAGCAGAAAATCAAAAAGGACAGAGATAAAAATTTTAAAAATTAAAAAGGAAATACAAAAGGACAGAGCTGCAGAGAGAAAGTGAGAATGCCGGAGGTCTGCAGAAGGGCAGAATACTGATCAGCACGTGTGGGAAAAATACCTGAGGTCAAGGAAAGAACCATTAGAAAAGAGTAGAAGGAACATTTCCCAGCCTTCCCATTGAGCTGGGAATACTTCATGCTCCTCATCTGCAGGGTTAGGAAGTCTCGTAATACATGGGGCACAGGGTTGAGTGGTCAGAGGGTACTGCCCCAGACTAAAGGTTTTGCTGGTCCTATCTAACAAAACTTGAACACAAGCCTGAAAAAGATAAAGCAGTTTACTAATAACTGTATCCCAGAACGAGACTCAAATACCCAACAAGGTAAAATTCACAACATCTAACATCCAATCCAAAGTTACTAGGCATGCAAAGGAGTAAAATGTTACCTATAATTAGGAGAAAAATTAATATCAACAGACGCAGAAATGACATTGATCAGGTCACAGAATACGTCTCAGTTAAGTTAAAAAGAGTTAAACAATATAAAGTGTGTTTCTGGGGTATAGTAGGATTAAATTAAAAGTCATTCGGGAAGCGGCTGTGGCTCAATTGGTTGGGCTCCCGTTTACCATGTGGGAGGCCCCGGGTTCGATTCCCGGGGCCTCCTGGTGAGGGCAAGCCAGCCTGTGTGGCATGGTAGGCTGACACAGCAAGATGACCCAACAAAGGGAGACAAGCAGACACAGAAAAACATGCAGCAAATAGACACAGAGAGCACAAACAGCAAGGGAGGGATAAAATAAATAAATCTTAAAAAAAAAAAAGTCAATAATATAAAGATACTTAGAAAATTCCTAAATATTTGGAAACTAAGCAATACACCTATAAATAATCCAAGGATCATTCAAAAAATCAATATAATCCACTATATGAAGACGAAAAAAGTATGATCAGCTCAACAAAGAAAAGGCCAAAAGGCCAAATGCCACATTCATTCATGATAGAAACTGACAGCAAACTAGGAATAGAAGGGAATTTCCTCAACATGACAAGAACCATTCATCACACACCTACAGCAAACATCATACTTAATTGTTAAATATTAAATGCATTCCCCTACCATCAGGAACAATGCAAGGAAGTCTGCAAGACAGAAAGAAAAAACGTATTGATCTTTGAAAGAATGAAGTAAAACTGTGGTTATCTGCAAATGACATGATTATCTAATAATAGAAAATCCTAAGGAATTTACAAAAAAGTTACTAGAATGAATAAGTGAGTTTAGGGAGGTTACAGGACCCAAGGCCAGTATACAAAAATCCACTGTATTTCTCTATTCTCTATACAATCTGAAATTACTGGGTTATGATGTAAAGTGCTTTTCTCCTTATGGACTGCAGGTGAAATAGTTGGAAATCAGTGCCCCAGAGGATCTCACATACAAATATAATAGGAAACATGCACAAAAATGTTCATAGCATCAGTATTTGTAATAAAAAAAAAAAAACTGTAATCAACCCAATGTCCACTGAAAAGAAAATGAATAAATCAATTACAGTATATTCAAACATAGAATACTATGAATGTATGTATCAAAAGGCATGTATATCACTAACAAAATGCTAAGCAAATAAAAATTTCACAAGCAAAAAGATATGCACAGTATGATGCCTTCTTATATAAAGTTCAAAACCCTGTAAAACTAAAGGAATTTTTTTGAAGATACACATATACACACACACTATAGGGAAAAAAAAATCAAGGGAATAAAATACATTAAATTCAGGATATGTTTAACTCCAGAATACACTAAAGGCAGGAGCTGGATCTCCAGGGCAGGACTGGGGGATCAGAGGAGTAGGGAGCAGGAAGAGCAGGAAGATGTGTGAGTGTGGGGCTAATCCACAGAAAATCCTGAATGGGGATACATGAATGCTGTTGTTGTTATTATTATTATTTACAGTCTGTACAAATGTAAATATTCTTTTACACATCAGAATTTAAATAAAATTACAAAAAAAAACAGTTAACTACCTTCCCTCCCCACTCCTCATATATATAATGATAGATAAGATAGATAAGATTAGATAGAGATAGATAGATAGATAGACAGACAGACAGACAGAGAGATAGGCAGGCAGGTACATAGGTATGGGGAGAGGAGAAACACGTGTATCATTAAAGAAGCTTTTATGTAATTCTCGACAGGTTAACAAATACCTTCACATATATTATTCCAGTGGTTCACGAACTTGAGCTTGCTAATCACCCGGAGGGCTTGTTAAACCACAGATTCCTGGGTCCCATCCCCAGAGAGTCTGATTCAGCAGGACTGGAATGGGGCTCTAGAATTCTCATTACCAACATGTTCCCAGGTAGGGCAGAATCTGCTGGTCCAGGGACCTCACTTTGAGAACATCTGCATTACTATATTTGGGCGTCACACAAACCAACGTAGAAGATAGAACTAACAGGGTCCTCGTTTTACAGATGAAGGAACATAATGTCTGTGAGATTAATGGGTTTGCAAAAAGGAGATAGTATTAGGTGAGTGTCAAAGCCCTTAAATCTGTGCCTGGCATACAGTAAGCTCTCAATTACTGTTAAGTACTTTTATACCACTAAGTAAGAGACAGGGCTGAGACTCAAATCTACGTCTTCAGATTCATTTTCAATCACTGTCAACACAAATGCATTTTGGAACCACAAAATAACATTGATAATTCCCACAAAACTCTTTTTCTTTTTTTTTTTTAATTTTACAGATCTTTAGAACTGGAAGAGACTTTATCCAACTGCTCTTTTCACTTATAAGAAAACTAAGACATAGAATGAAGAGGCTTACTTAAGATCACACAGCTAGTTAAAGACAGGTCTCGGATGAGCAAGCTGATACAGTTTTTTCTAGGGCCCCATAAGCGGTCTTTATAATAAATTTCACCCATCTTGAACCCTCTAATGAAAACAATGAGCACAGTGGAGGAATAAAACCAAATGTTCAATTATCATTTATCTGATGAATGAATGAATGGAGGAAGCAAAGAAGCAAAGAAATAAACATCATGTCTATGAGCATATAAAGAGCTAACTTTATGATATTATTTATTTTCTTCATATAAAAATATTTTAGCAACCAAACAAAACTCTCCAAGCTACAATTAGTTGGAGTCATGTATAATGAAAAGATACGAAAAATTCTTTTCAATCACATTTCCTCTGCTAGTCTGAAGACAGGTTATTTCCATAATATAATTTTAGAAGAAATGAGAAAGCTAAATTCCTCAGGTTGTACTTCATTATAATCACAAATTTTTAAAATTTCACCTAAATTCCACTTTCTTTTCACACATATTTGAAAATAACCAAAAGTACAGTGAAAAGATTTGCATGTTCAACATGCCTCTCAAGTTCGCCCCAAAGCATTAAAATACTTTAGGCATGAATGTTCATTAAAAAGAAAATATTACCCATAAAGAATAACAACCTAACTTAAAACGAAATCTAAATGTTAATAGAAAAAAATAACATTTTGCCAACCAGGAATCCAGGCTTGCTCTAAAACTCATGGAAAATATAATCCCTGTTCTCCCAGATTAGTATGTTTTACTTCAATATAATGGATGACTGGTAAGCAGTGATTACAGTAATTAGCATTTGCTCCAAATGCAAAGTGTTATACTCCCAACTTCTGCTTCTACTCTGTGTACCACAAACCAGAGGATAAGTTACATGAAGCGCCAAAAGACAAGGCATTTTATAAGGGAGCCTGGAAGTGAAATGTCAAATGAGCTCCTCCTTCTCTCTCTTCCTTACACACTTACACATACATCACTCCCCACACCCAAGGCCAAACTATCCTCTTACCCCAGAAGTAATTTTTTCACAATATTACAGCATAGAGGTAGAAAAAAGATAGGTCTGCTTCATAAAGATAACTGGTGATTTTACTCTTTCACTCAGGCTTGACATCAGTGGAGTCATCTCAGACCTACCACTTGCTGTTTACCCTCCCACCATTTTAGTCCTTTCTCCATTAGATACTTGCAGCAACAAAAGGGAAGGCATTTTATAAGGGAGCCAGGAAGTCAACAATCCCTTCCCTCCCTTCCTTCTCAACTGACCTCAGATCACTGCACCTGGGTCTTGAAAGACTGCCTTGTCTCCAGTCTCTCCTCATGTATGATGCAGGACAAGTAATAATGATATAAGGCTGTTGTGGAGACTAAATAATACTAATAAATCAATTAATGTGGGAAGAATTACTGTGAGCATTCTAACACTTGTTTTGCATATTCCTGCACAACAATGTTCTTAGAACACGTGTATTATTTATAAAAGAAAGTGAGAAGATTGGAAATAATCTACGTATCTACTAGAAAAAGTGTTTAAATGAATTACAGCACATCCATACCATGAAATATTACAAAGGAAGTATGTGTATGCACGACTGTTGGATTAAAGAGTTACTGATAAGGGGAGTGGATGTTGCTCAAGTGGCTGAGTGCCTGCTTCCTAGGTACGAGGTCCCAGGTTCGATCCCCTATACCTCCTAAAAACAAAACAAATGACAAAACCAACTCTCTTTAGGGAGCAGATGTAGCTCAGTGGTTGAGTGCCTGCTTCCCTTCCCATGAACGAGATCCTGGGTTCAATCCCCAGTACCTCCTAAAATTTGAAAAAAGGTTATTGATAAGATGTCCATAATTTTTCTTAAATGGGAAAGAATATGCTGTAATATCTATATATATTATGTTCCTAGGTCTGGGAATGAATGAATGAATGAATGAATGCTTCAAAAGTCCCCAAAACTGTCTGCAAGCCTGTACAATAAATTGTTAACGTGTCTGGCAAATGAGTGAAAGCACTACCTATTACTTTATATCTGTTTAAAACAATAAGCATATATTGTTTTCCAGGTCATAAAAACAAATTGATGTATACAAATACATACACCAGGTTAGATGTAAAGATGATCAGAATCTCAACTGGATTTTTAAAAATAACTGAATAGAGAAGATGTGGCTCAAGCAGTTGGGCACCCATCTACCACATGGGAAGCCCCATGTTTGGTTCCCAGTGCCTCCTAAAGAAGACAAGCAAGACAGCGAGCTGATG
>JAQZBX010005975.1:20754-54748 GCA_029593785.1 Cabassous unicinctus
AAAATCTTAAAAAAAAAAAATAACTGAATAAAATGTTTAAAATTTCATAAGAAAGGAAATATCTGAGAATTGACAAGACATTTTTTGAGAATTTCATAAAGGGAAAATGATAAGGGATCTTCCTTTTGAGACAGTAAAACTTTTTATAAAGTTTCTATCTACTCAAAACAGTGCGGCACTGGCATGGAAATAGACAAATAAATCTATGGGTATATCATATATACCAAAATATATATGATAGAGGCATTTTCGTAAAGAGTACTGGCATAATTGGCTATTTATCTGAAAGAAAACAAAATTAGTGTCCCTACCGTATCCAATATAAAAAAATAAATGCACCTAATGAATACATTTTTAAAAGATACTCAACTTCACAAAAACAAGTTTAAAATTATAATATCAAGCCATTTCCCATTAGGATGCACTATTTGCCTAGCACTAGCAGAGAGTCAGAACTGGCATCTCAAAAAAATGTTGATTGGAACGTGAACTGCTATTAACTTTTTGGAAAATAATCTGACAATACTCTTGACCTAGCAGTAATTTTTAGGAATCAACAGAAATAAGAGCATCAGTATGTAAGGAAATAGGAATAAATTTATTTATTGCAGAATTGTTTGTGATGGCAGCAAAGCGGGAAATAACCTGAAGGTCTAGCAAAACGGAAATAATAAAAAAATTCATGGAACACACATCCAATGGATAATGAGTCTTCTTAATATATAGAAAGTGAGTCAGATCTATATTTCCTGACCTGGAAAGATGTCCATGATAGGTTAAATGGATTTGAAAAAAAAAAAAATCAAGTTGCTGAGTAATGTATGTAACATGATCGATCTTTGATTTTTAAGCAAATAGAAAGCAAAAGCAGCTGCTCCACACGTTTGGCTTGTGCAAATATTGAGACAGGTTTGGAAGATACACCATCTTATTAACATCAGTCACCTGAGAATGGTGGCTGGAGGCTCTGTGAAGACAGTAACTTTATCTTTCTACATCTCTGTATTACTTATAGGTAATCAATTATAGGGGGAAAGGGATGAAGCTGTGTCTCTCCTGGTACAGAGAAGCCTGGCTCTTCTCCTCAGCCTATTTTAAAGTTTCTCTCTTCCAGGCGAAGATAAGTTCTCACTTCATTTGTGCCTTTCCCAATGGCAAGAGAACGCGATTCAGAGTGACACACTTCTTGGTTTCTTTCCTTATGAATATAAACCTATTCACAATATTTGCTATGGGGTGAAAAAGAGACTCCTGTTAATACACAGCTTCTATAAAGAAAGAACGTTACTCCCACAAGGTTATTGTGTACATTTGAGAAGCATGGAGAATGCTGGAAGTAAAAACACCTCATTCTTTCATTCAACAAGTATTAACTGAATACGACCTGGCCTTGTTCGAGTGGCTGAAGATACAGCAGTAAACAAAATGGAAAAAGCCTAAAGGTAATAAACGCTGCACAAAATTATGCTGAGTAAGGAAGTGGGGGCAGTAATATTAGGTAAGAGTATCAGGGACAAGACAAATCTCAACTGTGATTGGTAAAGAATGTCAATGGGTCAACCATGAGGTACAGGGTCTCCCTGCTTAAGAGAAAGTTAAATCTCGGAAGGATTTTGGTAAATGGAAATAATCACCTGCCAAAAAGGACCTAGAGCCCCCTTAATTTGTAAATGTGCATTCATAATATTTTTTTATAAAGAGTTATGTCTTTTGACAATATCACTCATTCTTTTTTTCTTTTTTAAAGATTTCTTTTATTTATTTAGCTCTCCCCACCTCCTCGTTGTTTGCACTTGCTATGTATGTTCATCTTTATTTCTTTTAGGAGGCACCAGAAACCAAACCTGGGACCTCCGATGTGGGATGGAGGTGCCTAATCGCTTAAACCATCCCCATTCTCTGCTTTGTTGTGTCTCTCATTATGTTTTTCCTCTTGTGTCTCTTGTTGCGTCACCTTGTAGCGTCAGCTCACCACGCTTGCCCGTCGCGCCAGCTTGGCATCCTGCTCGTCCTCTTTATGAGGCACCAGGAACCTCTGCTCCCTGCTTTGTTGTGTCTCTCATTATGTTTTTCTTCTTGTGTCTCTTGTTGCATCATCTTGTTGTGTCAGCCTGCTGTGCCTGCCTGTTGCGCCAGTTCGCCGTCTTCTTTAGGAGGCACCAGCAACCAAACCATGGACTTCCCACGTGGTAGGCAGGAACCCAATTGCTTGAGCCACATCCGCTTCCCTACTCATTCTATTTTTTTTTTTTTTTAATTTGCACTACTCATTCTTATTTCATTTTTTATGCTTCACTTTTGATATTTTAAAAGTTCTTTATTAATTCCATTATCTCAATCACAAAAATTTCTAGGACATGCACTTTGTGTAGGAGACTAAGACTCAGAATACTTATTCCAAATCTTGGCCCATGGGTAAGCACTGGGCCTGAGCCAGGACAGATTAATTAAATATTCAGTTCCAGGGCTTTCGATGGAACCACTTAGCTGATGGGACAAGGGCCCCAAAGCAGGGGCCCAGGCAAGCAGTACTCGGGGTGGGGTGAGATGGAATCGGTGAATGGGGGACACAGTGTGCCTTTTGCTAGACACGCAGTTGCTAATGGCACCAAGAATGGAAGCCACCATTTGGCAAACTCCTCAAACACTTTATTCTTTACTACAGATGGGAAATCTGCTCTCAGTAAAGGAAATACTGATGGCTCACAGCCTTTATAAAAGTCTTCCTTGGCCCATGTAGTCTATGGGCTTGCTAATAATAAGCAACAGAGTCCCAGAGTTCACCAAGCACCTCTGCTGAAGGGTGGGAATACCTGGGACAAAGGGAGATTAGAAAGAAAGGAATGAGTTCTATTGAGTTCTACCGCAGTGTGCTAATGTGGCCATAATTATGATTCTTGGTCTTTATCCTATCTGATTAGAGGACCAAAGAAAGAAAAGAATTTAGAGATCATCTTACTTATTTTCATGGAACGTCTGTAAAACAGTTAGAGAAAGGGCATAGCATTCTTCTATTTATATTTGAGAAAATAAAAGACTATGAGTTAGGAGAAGATTCAGGCTGTCTCCTAGGAGAGTTATATCCACCTATCCCAGAAGTAAACATGATATGACCAACTAAATTTTATTTGCATTTATTTCAAGGATGAGGTTTGGAAACTATTCATAAATTGTGAGAGGGAGGTCCTCGGGGGTATGGTCTACCTCTCAGATTCCCCTTAAAAGAATTCTGGAATATTGTTTTTTTCCATTCATAAAACTTTTATTCCACTTACATCAACTTAATACATGTGTTCTTAACAAGTATGCTTGGATTGTTCTTGAGAATTTTGGAATATTGTGAAGGGAAAACCTTCATCCACCCTAGAAACCAGACCAAAGCACTTTCCACATACCAGGGCCTAGAGATATTCCTATTAGATCCAGTGCAAACCGGACCAGCATGAAGAAGGCAAGAAACCAACTCAGAATTTATTCTCCAGAGAGAATATAGCGTCCTCAGAAACTTGAAAGATGCTTAGCAAAAGCCAAGTCTCGAAAGAAAGACTCCCCGCTGGCTTGGAGGGATGAGAACAGGAGAGAAGTAAGCCTCAGGGCACTCTTCTTCACTCCTGAAGGCCCTGCAGATCACCAAGTGAGCAGGAGCCTAGGGCCACCCTGGGCTCCCTGTGCTGGGTGCCGAGAGAAGCAAGGTAATTATGCAGTCAGGTTATTCTGACTTGGAATCCCAGCTCTACCACCTCCTAGCTTTGGGACCCTAGGCAAGTTACTAACCTTCTCTAAGCCTCCGTTTTCTCTTCTACCTACCTGGGTAATAACAGTGTGTTTTGCACAGGATTGCTGTGAGGATTAATGGAGATGAGAATGTAAAGTTGTTTAGCATGGTACCTACGTGTGCTCAAGTGACGACGACGATGATGATGACGACAGCGGTGGAGAGGATGATGACCAGTAGCGGAAACGCAATTTAAGATCTGGCAAGATGTAGTTAAAGCTTTTAAAATATTCTTATTCTTTGGATCCAGTAATTCCACTTATTAGAAATATTCCTTTGGAAACAAATGCACACGAGGATTTAAGCATAAAGTTTAGCTTTAATTGGGAAAAAAAACAAGCCTAACCTAATGAAAGTGGATGTTTTAAAAGTAACTAAAGAAATAAAGTAAGATAGGTAGATTGGACCCGATCATGGGTAGTCTGGAGAGGCAGGTTGTCAAGTTTGGATATAATGTGCCAAGATATAGGGAAATTTGAAAGGCTGGATACATGAATGGCATCCCTACACCTACCACACTGCCAGATAACAACCTCTTTTCTGCCTTCACAGGAAACAAGAAGTTTATCCTCTCTAAAAACTGTATGGTAGATGTTCTAGACTCAGAGACTCCAGGCAAGGGAGAGGTGATAGAGTGAAAACAGGATGAAGGTGTTTGCATCTTAGGTTGTGTTAATGACAACAACCCTCTTTTCTTACTCAAGTCCAACAAGCAACCTGGCTTGTTTTGCCTAGCTTTGATATGAGGAAATATTTTCCTTGAAGAATCTGAACAGCCCCAGAGAAAGATCTATAGATAGAGACATTTGAAAGTCTTCAAAAAGCCAGTCCAGAGTGAAATCCACCAGTGATACACAGAGTATCCAATCATCTTTTAGTATCTCATTCTCATGTATGAGCAAACAGCCATGAATCAGCAAACATTTGGGGAAATTCTCCAACATGAAAGACTACAGCATAAAACAAACAAACAAGGCGGAGAGGTAGTGAAAACATCAGAAGAAAATTTTTAAAAACTATCATTGATACCCCAGAAAAATAAGCTGCAATGTTGTGCCTGCAAAACAAATAGGACAATAGAAAAAGAGATGAAAATCAGAGGAAGATCAATCCAAAAGTCCAGCATGTGCGAGAAATTTCAGAAAGAAGACAGATTAAAATAGCTAAGAAGGAAATATCAAAGAAATGATATAAGAAAATTTCCAAGAAGTAAAAAGCATGACTTTCCAGAGTAAATGGACACCTAGCACAAATAATTGAAAGAAGACTCCAGCAAGACATGCCATTATGAAATTTCAGAACACAGAAACAAAGAGAAGATTCTAAAACCTTCCAAAAAGAAAAACCTTTTTGAAGGTTTTTCACATTTGAAGGGGTTGGCGATTCAGAAAGGTTGTGAATTTCTCAACAGAAAACATGAAAACTAGAAGAAAATGGGCTACAGCACACACAACTCTGATAAAAAATAACTTTCAACTTAGAATTATACATGCAACCAAACTATCAGCCAAGAGGAAGGGTAAAATAAATGTATTTCCAGACACATAAGGTTGCAAAAAGGTTATCTTGTAACCTTTTCTCAAGAAGCTATTGCAGGATGAGATCCAGAAAAAATATGTCGATAAACCAAGAAAGAGGAAGACATAATCCAGCACAGGAGAATGGCAAAGGGATGACCCTAGATGATGGGGGGAAGGAAGCCTCAGGTGACAGCTATGGCCAGACCTAAACCACACGAGATTGAAGCTGGAGGAAAACGGTTTTGTGAGTGCGGTCTTTAAAACAAACAAAAACAAACAAACAAAAACCCTTGCAAGTGACAGATTACCTAACAAGATGTATTGGAGGATGTTGAAAGAATTACCCATAATAAAGAAGAAAACTAAGCTAACAAAAAAACGAAGCAACTATTAACTCCAGGAAAAAAAGAAATTGTGCAAGGAAGGAATCATAGTAATAATACATATTTTATTCAACAGAGGATAATATTTTTATAGTCATAACAATGTAAATACTGAATGTGATTTTTTTTTAATTGTACGAGGACAGGAGGCGTGGGCAAGTTGGAGAGGTAGTAGTCATCTGCCAATAGGTAATAGAAGTCAACAAAAATGCTGAAAACTGATGGATCAAGAGAGCAGTAGAAGTGCATTATTTAGAATTAGGAAACACAGATACCAAAAAACCCCACTAAAAGTAGAAACGTGACTGCTTCTATGGAGCGGGATCTGGGTAAGGAGTGCGGAAGAGACACTACCTGTTACATTATAAGCCCTTTAGAAGCCTTCAAATTTTTAAAACTATAGGGTATACGTTACTTAAACAAAAATAATTGTTTTAATTCCCAAACTTCAAGGTCTTGCTGTCTATGTTCTCTTCATGGAAACTTCCCTGTTTGCTCAGCCTTCAAGTGTCTCCAGGAAAACTACAGCACTTCTGATGGCACCTCACGACAGTCCTCACTGTGATGAAATGGTTAATGTTTTCTTCCTTGTTAGAAGAAAACTGGAAAGTGACGTCGTCTGAGTTAGGTTATCGTCTTCTCCAGCATTTTCCACTGCCCCCAGCACAAGCCTGATGCATTTATAAACTCCATTTGAGGGATTTAAAGCATCCTCCGCATCAGGGACTAGGAGTGTCCCCATAACCATCACTAAAGTTTCATCAGCAGCCCTCCCGTGTACCAGTCCAGCCTTCCCTGGATCACGGCAGGATCACGGAGAGCCCCTGCAGAGGTAAGAGGCTTCAGCAGCACTCTGAGCATACAAGTGGCTGTGGCAGATCACATGTGGGGTATCATGCCAGAAGCCAAACTCTGCAGCCGCTAACCACGTCTGTTCTCTGCCACCCAGTGCCACTGCAATCACGGACGGCGTTACAGCCATCCACCTACCTGAGGTGGCTCTGGCATGCTACTCTCCATTCCTCTGAAACTGAGCACGAGGTTCCCTGTCAGTTAATCAGGTCACAAAAATTCTGAGCAAACCTATAAGCGTATCACCTTCACGGAAGAAAAGACACGTGAAACTTAGCTTATATCAAGTTCTAGAGACACCAGTTACCTAGGTCTGCATTTCCCAAACTGTTTATTCATGTCCCACCTATGTGATGTCAGTTCTGTCAGTATACCACTGATAGATCATATTATTTCTTGGATGTTCTTTAAATTAACTCACTGTTTTTCTAATGCATAATTATTTTAAATGGAAACTCTATGTTATGGGAATTGGAAGACCAGCACCACACTCCTTAAATAGAAGGTAATTATAACAAAAAGAAGCACTACTTTCCTTTTTTTTTTTTTTTGGAGGTACCAGGGATTGAACCAGGGACCTTGTACATGCAGAGCTGGAGCTCAACCACTGAGCTATACCCACTCCAAGAAGCACAATCTTGATAGTTACAATGGCCTCAAAACAGAGATTGCAAATGCTAGTAGGTGTTAAAGACATACTAGGACTCACCTAAGATTTTCTATTTGGTGAAGCCAGAGATACTGAAAGTGAATTTAAAAGAAATCGCTTCCTCCTTGTATGATCCAATGTAAAGTAATGTCTTGCACCATCTACAACTGTCTTATGGCTCTCTGAAAACATTAACATGGACCAATCCTTGCAAAGCACTGGCCTGGGCAATGATATTCCCTCCCTGTCAACCTCAAGCCATTATCCTCAACCAACACTTCTCATCCAAGAAACACCCAAGCTTGACTCCTACATCCAGCAATATTCGATTTTGTTATTAGCTGGTACAGAAAGAATCAAAACTCTCAAACAAGTGAATCCCAACCATCAGGACAAGTTCCATAAGGACTGAGTCCAGTAAAAGAATAGTGACTTAAACTGCTAACTTTGAACACACCTTTTAAAGATGTTTATTTATTAAAGTGCTCCAGGAATCATCAGTATAATTACTTGTTGAAACACAAATTTGTTTTTAAAATCCCCAATTATATGAAATTATATTAATGTATATATATTTGAAAAGGATTTGAAAAGAGTTTGAAAAGATTAAGAAAAAAAATTCGAGATTATTATTTTACACCATTTAATATAGAAATTACAATGAGCATTTTCCCTTTCCAAACTGAGAGAAGTGATATTAAAGTTAATACTTGCCACTTATTATTGTCAATTCTTAAAAAAATAGGAAAATAGTGCTTTAATAAAATGGTCTTTTTTTATCTTAAAAAAAAAAAAAAGTGTTGCAATGAATGATACACACTGTAGTCAGAAACATTGTTGCCAGAAATAGAAATTTACAGTCAAAGGGATTGAGTCAGGTTGTAAATTGCTTTTCTGCCCTGCCTAGGAAGAGCCATTGCTTTCTTCCCAGCTTTGCCCTCCCAGGGAAACGCTGTCTTCCCTCAAAATGAATTACCAACATTACACATCATACAAATCTCTACGGAGACCCCCTTACTCTGCACCTGATAATGGGCAACGTGCTGGGGCTCCAGAGGGTGGGGGTGGAAGAAGGAAGGCCTGCTACATTTGAAGAACTGAAAGTTCAGGGGAGAAAGACAATTGAACAATAAGCTCTGATACGGTGCTCAGGGCTCTGAGGGTGAAGCTCTGAATTCCATGGGAGTCCAAATGCAGACAGTGCCTCCACCAGCTGCACGGAACACAACCCTCTCCATCCTCAGTTTGGTCTCTGCCACACAAAAGCCCTTCCACCTGCATGCTGGACCTCTCTCTCACCAACCTCCAACAATCCAGGGCACAGGAGGAAAGAAACTTTCCCACCACACCCACACACAGTGACTCTGTTTTGTTCAAAGGTGCTCTGTTCCCACAGAATAGGTCAACTGCAATGTCACTCTAGCTTATCCATGTTGTAAAGCTGAAATCAAACTGGTCACCTAATTCCCCCATGCTTTTCAAACAGACACAAAGAGTCGAGTTGTACCATTGTTAGGCATTCCCTGAGCTGGAGAACCACATCCCAAAGGTGGAAAGGATGACTCCCTCTCTGAAACAGGGTCCAGGATGCCCTCAGCTCAATGACCAGCACCCTTTCCCATACCCCCTTGCACAGATCATGTCGCTTTCTTCAAAAGACCGGTCTGGTGACACATGAAACAATATGTCCACTTAGACTTATGGCAAGACTTTCATTCTAGTCAGTAGCTTGCTGTTGATAGGAGGAAATTTGCAGTTGGCCAGTGGGGGATACAAAGTTGGAGAAGCAACATTGGTTCTAAGCTCCCTCTTCTAGTCCTCTGTGCTGGGCCATTACCTCAGCCAGAGATGGCCTCTCCCGTGCCACAACCCAATGTCTTACTCATCTCTGTCCCCATCACATCTACACAGTGCATGGCTTGTGGAAGGTGAGCAACCAACCAACATTCACTGCATTGACATAACTCCACTTCCAGGTAATGAAAGAGAGGCTCTGAGCTAGCATCTAAGGCAGGCTTTATGGGAACAGTAGCCCTGAATCCAACCACATCAGTGAACGAGTGGCCAGGGGGGGCTTGCGAGGGACAGCATCTCATTGAGGGCTTTCCCCAAACATCACTACAGTGAGAAGTACTCTGTATAATTAGAAATATTGACAGTATAGGTTATACACACAGATGCCGAAGAGACTAAACCAACCGAAATCAGGAACCACTAAATTCGACGGAACCTATGTTCAGGTATGAAATGCCAAGTCCCCTTTATGAGAGAGGTGCTCAGAAACGGTACGCCTTGCTCAGACCCTATATTACTTGACCCCAAGCCACATCCTCCTCAGAGGACAGACATGTCATCATAGATCATCCCTCTATATCCTCCCATATGTCAAACATTCAAGGAGTGAGAGCAGAATACTCAAGGTTAAAAATCAAAAGAAGAACAAGCAAAATTAAGTGAAGAATCGGTTCTCTAAAAGAGTGGGGGTAGGCTGGTGGGACAGGAACCTTGTAACAGGTTCCTTAATCAGACCATCTACCTCTCCACTCTTTCTTTTTTT
The DNA here is from genome assembly GCA_029593785.1 of Cabassous unicinctus. NCBI lineage: Eukaryota > Metazoa > Chordata > Mammalia > Cingulata > Chlamyphoridae > Cabassous > Cabassous unicinctus. Next base: position 30,491 of record JAQZBX010005975.1, read on the forward strand.
TTAATTTTTTTTTTTTATTTTACCGGGAGGTTCCGGGGATCGAACCCAGGTCCCTCCATACGGCAGACGGACGCTCAACCACTTGAGCCACATCCGCCCCCCTCGCCACTCTTTCTGAAAGTCTTAGAGAGGTCTCTGCCATGGCCATAGTAAGAAGCATAAAAATTCCAGCTCCTTCCCATTAATTTCCAAGAATAAATGTTTATGATGTCAGGATTAGAGGGATTATAATTCTGGAAAGGCATTTAATTTGTGCTATTATTTTTCCCTGGAGTGCGGGAAAGTATTCACAAAAAAAGTTTATCCGTCCCTGAAGGTGACTTGAAAGACATTTCTAATTAAGATCTGCCTGATGTAGCATGTGGAAAATGTAGACACAATATCCCAAACTAAAATGTAAAAATGAGGTCTGTCTCTCAGTATTCCAGTTTCTCAAATTTTGAAAGCCATCAGAAAAGAGGCTCTATAGATGCATAACACAAAGGAAAAGTTACAAATAGTTTCACCAGCCAGAAGCCAGCAGGGAAAGAACATAGATTATCAGCTTTGTTTTGCTACATTCAAATCTTTTTTCAGGCAGCTCCCAACTTTCGTGTGAAACAAACAACTGTGTCTAGGTGAGCAGAGCTTTGCACACCACAGACAGGCCAGGGTCACCGCCGTAACACACCCTCGGCTTTCCATAGTCCTCTTCCAATCCAGGCTGGAAACAGAGAGACCACCCCCACCTCTTGGGTCCAGGCCCAATCCACAGGAAACTTGTCTCTTGATTAGACTCCCACTAAGCTCAGGGTTTAACTTTCCATCTTTCATTCCAACCCACTCATCTTGCCACTCGGCCAGGCCGTCAACCAAGAACAGGGTCAGCGGCCTTTCCATACAAACTCGCCCACCCATAACCATTGCGGAGAACCTGCAAAGCTCATGCAAAGAATCAACGGTGCCTTGCTCCTGGAATCAAGAAATTATCCTTTACACCACCAGAGAATATTCTCTCAACATCAGATTAATCCTTACTCAGGGTTTTGGCAAGTCAAAATTGAGGAGTCAATTCGACAGAAGCAGAACAATTCAGACATTAACTACTTTGAATGACTTGGTCGTGGTCACATGGACACATCTGGATATTTCCTTTCAAAACAGACTTTCTAACTGAAATGGGATCCAGATGTTATACACATTTTTATATGCAGTCTCCATCCTGGGTGGTACCTACGTAATGAAGACTTGCTTTGACTTTTTAATATATTTCTTATTCCTCCTTCTAGAATTTAAGTTCCCCCAGGCCTGGCACAGAAATACTTGTCCATTGTACTTAGCATAAACTGGCTCATAGTTCATTTGTCTCTAAAAGATGGTCCAATAAATGAAACAGAATAAATGAATACAATGAAGAGGGTCTGAATGTACTAGATCAAACACCAATCAACGTTCAAGGTTATATGATGGATTTAGATCTGGCAAATCTTGATCCTCTATTTAACTAAGAGAATTCATGAAACTAATAAGTTTTTTTTTAAAATAGCGGGTTATTTCTATTTGAATGATTCTTTACATTGGAGATTTATTTTTTTTTAAAGTTAGTAGATGATAAAATATATACATAGCATTTTTAAAAATATTTTTTTATTTTTTTAAAAGATACTTTGATTACACAAATGTTACACAAAAAATATAGGGATTCCCATATGCCCCACTCCCCACACCTCCCACACCCTCCCACATAAACAACACCCTTCATTAGTGTGGCACATGCACTGCAATTGATAAACACATCCTTGGGCATTGCCATTGAGCATGGACCATAGTTCACATTGTAGTTTACATTCTCTCCCATACAATTTTGCATGCTATGGGAAGATATATAATGGCCTATATCTGTCATTGCAATGCCATTTAGGACAATACCCAAGTCTAAAAAAAAAAAAAAGCCCCCACATTACACCTGTCTTTCTCTCCTCCTGCCCCCAAAGTCTCCAGCGGCCACAGCCCCCACATCAATGCTGTAATTTCTTCCATTGCTAGAATCACAACAAGTCTACAGTAGAATATCAGTAAGTCCACTCTAGTCCATAGTTCATTCCCCAATCCTGAGGATTCTGGGATGGTGATGTTCACTCCACCTCTAACTGAGACAGGGCTTCGATCCCATACAGCCTATGGTTGGGACTCTCTTGCTTGCAGTTGTTGGCTCTCTCGTTTCCTAGGTATGATGGCTGTCCATCCTCACCTCCTTGTTAGATGTCCTGGATGAGTCCAATGAATTGGAGAGTAGGTGTTGCAACTCCGCTGAGGTTCAGGGCCCAGCTGGCACATGGACAGCCCAAAGATTCCAGTCTCTTGGACGTACACCTACCAACTACAGCACCGAGTATAGTATGTACATAGCATTTTATATTACAGAAATTCTGACCATTCTTGAAGATCCAACTGAAATGATTGCTAACATTTTTTGAGCACTTACTACGTATCAGGCCTTGTTCAGAAAGCTTTCTAGACATTTGTTCACTTTGTCCTTGCAAACCCTCTGTGATAGGTTCTAATATCATCCCCGTTTCCTGGTTAAGGAAACTGTCTCAGTTGTTCCTTTGGGCCTTCCCTGACCTCTCCAAAGAAAAAGCATTCACTTTTCTTCTGAAGCCCTAATAAGCATTTTTTGTGTTTCTCTTATGATACATATCATATTATCCCATGTACTTGAAATAATTCATGTATTGTCCTATCCCCTGAAGATAAGGAATAGCTTATTCCAAAGGTTCACCAAAGGCAAAGAAGCCAACCACTGCATCAGAATCATGCGGCAGTTACTGAAATAAAACAACATGGCTCTTATCACTAATTGACGTTAAGTTATATATACTTATAATATATCATCTTTTCCTGTCTGTTTAGAATGTATACTTCAAGAGGTTATGGACTCTTTGAGGAAAACAAGCCTCCCATGTTGTTCCTGCCTTCCTTTAGAGGTGCTTGCCTATTAATAAGTAGGGAGGGCCCAGCCATCTGGTGCTCCAGGATCCAAATTCGTAGAAAAATGACATTTTAGAGATAGAAACAAGCTCAGACATCATCTAATGCAAGAATTCTTCTTAATCTGGAAGTCCATGAGTCCCCAAAGATTTGAAACATTCCTAAAACTTTATGTGAAATTTTGTCTAAGTTCATATGCAAGTTAACTGTAGAAAGGATCCAGAGCGTTAATTAGATTCTTAAAGGAACTTTAGCTGTCAAGCACAGAGTTAAAATTCACTAGGAAAGGGGAGAGGATGTAGCTCAAGTGGTTGAGCGCCTGCTTCCCATGTACGAGGTCCTGGGTTCAATCCCCGGTACCTCCTTTAAAATTTAAAAAAAAAAATTTTTTTTTTTCTAGGAAAAATCCTTCATTATAGGGGAGCAGGTATAGCTCAGTGGTTGAGCACCTGCTTCCCATATACAAGGTCCTGGGTTCAATCTCTGGTACCTCCTAAAAAAAAAATTCCTTCATTATAGATGAGGAAACTGAGGTCCCAAAAGAAGTCAAACAGCTGGTCAGTGGCAGAGTTGGAAGCAGGATCCACACATATTCATTCCACCCCCGCCTCTATGAACCATCACTGGCAAAGCCAGATTGCCATCCTGGACCATTTGACTCTCAGAGTAGCTCCTTCATTGTGTGTATGACTAAGCCTTGGGCAAAAACAGCCAAGCATGACTTTCCCCGTCGGAACAATTTAATTATTCACAAATTTGCGTGTGGTGAGAACATCAGACAGGGATGAAGGCACAAATTTGACCTAAGCCTCTTTCAAATGGCATTTCATACCAATGCAGTACAGGGCATCTTCACATACCCTTGTTCACCAGATGCCCTCAGCAAATAAAGAACTCATTTTCCTTCCCTGCTGCTAATGGCTCCTATTTTTTCATGCTTTTTTATAATGGTAAGTACCCATGAAATATCACTCCTACCACATGTCCTTCTGGCTCTTTTTTCAACACAGTGGATTCCAAATCAGCTCTGCTAGAATGAAAAAGAATGAAAATAATATTCACAAGCCTTTTGGGAGGGGTGCAGGGAGGGGTGTAAAGAAATTGGGGACAGGGACATATTTCAGCTTCAGTGAAAAGCATATAAATTGTCCTTTATTTTTAAGAGACTTACTCTACTCGCAGAACGCTCTGGAAGGTACTCTGGGGTACCATATAAACCAACTTTTCCAGTTAGTCCCTTATATTACAAGGATCAGAGACTGCCTTGTGTTACCTTTGGAAAAGGAATGTTTTGGACCTGGAATTGGAAAGCTGCTGAGAAGAGAAGTAGCTCTAGGGCCAGCTGGCCCCCTCTCATAGGCTGCAAGGTCTCTCTCCACGTTTGCGTCTTTCTCTCTACCAAGCAGGTTCCTCAGCAGCTTCATCGTTTTCTACTAAAAACTTAGGCCTCCACAAGCCTTCAGTGTGCCGTGGACTCAGCTCTCTCAAATAGCAACCCTCTTAGCTTTTGCCCCTGCAGCTAATTCGCCAGATATCTTGGTATTTCCTGGTTTAAACTCTCAAGAGAGGGAATCTGACTGACTCTATCTATAGGTCCCGTGTCATTGCCGTGACTACGGCATGGCCTCCAGGGATGGGGTGCCCACCAACGGACCAATCATCGCTGGCCATGCAGGTGCTCTATGGTATTAAACAAGGCTACCTTGACTTCCCCAAGCTTTCTTTATGGGCTGTGGGCAGACTCAGGTACGGTGTCTTCTCCTGGTACAATGACTGACATTCGTCACAGATGGACTAAACCAGGTTGTTTCTATAGTATTCCAGAGCAGGCTTGTACTGATTAGTGAAAGCCAATTGTGAATTTCACGAGCTAGTTGTTAATGCATTGGTAGTTTGAAACTGGCGACAGCAGGAGTGTCCATAGCTCAGATACTGGCAAACGCTACAAATTAAGTGGGGTGGGTAGGTTGTTTTTTCTGGTGAGCTAGTTTACCAATCCACCACGGCTGCATTAATGGTCAGAGAAGAAGAAAAAAGAAATCCAGGTGACCAAGGCACCCCACAATCTGACCCAATCTATATCATTTCTCTCTTCTCCCCTTCACCCACCCATTGCTCCAGCCGGAACTGACAACTTTCTCATCCATCTGCCACAAATGTCTGCTTGAGAACCACTGCTCGTGCGGAGCCATATCTCCAGCCTTCCCAAACTTGAACGCCCATCTCTATAAAGTTCACCTTCTTCCCTGAACCTCCCCATTGCCATCAATGTGAATAACCACTGCTTCTCCAAACTGCCATAACTCAAACTGTGCTTCTCTATAACTCTTTTCATGTTCAGTCTTCCACTATGGTCATTTATGATTTCATGTCTTAGGGTCCTCTGATTAATTATAAACTTCCCCTAGGCAAGGTCTATGCCCACTTCTGCTCTGGATCTTTCCAAGTGCTGAGCATATATATAGTGCTCAGTTAGATATTTGGTACATATGAGGAATGAATACATAACATTTATTTCCATAGGTCTCTGCCAGCCTTCGTGCACTTACAATTCTAGACCTGCTAATTCACAAGTTCCCAACTGGTCTGAGCCCCTGACAAGTGAATCAGCAACAGGATTCACGTCAGGAGGGCTGTTAAAGGCATGCATCTGATGTGCAAATAAATTACTCACTAGATCCAAATGCCTGCCAGCAGCGGTGAGGGGAGTCAGGGATTAAACTACAGGGGTTAAACTTTGATCTGGAAAGCAGGCTCATACTTCAAATTACACTCAACCTGCTGTTCAAACCAATCTCTTTTTACTACTTTGAGAAAGATGACTCGGAGGGCGAGGGGAACTCCTGCAACTGGAAACCAGATGAACAAGATCACAAGTTCAGTCTCAAGTGGAGAAAATTAGTTCGCCATGCTATGGATCACTTAACTCGCCTGAAAAGTATATGAAGGCCACCAAGAAGTTAGAAGGAAAACTATCAGATTACAATTGGCACGTCAAGAAAAAAGCCACCAAGTAATGGGGTTTCTCACACCAAAGCCTTTTCTGTACAAAGTCTCCCGAGTAAATCAGGCAGAAAAATCAATGGCACACCAGCTTTAGATGTTATATTTCTTGCGGTCGATGAATGGGGTCTTACTGACACTGCGTAATTAATTTGCAGAAATTTTCAAAACTGGAAAATTCTTTACAATCTGAGACGCTGGAAGGTAGTGAAAAATATCTCCCTTTTACAGATGGAAAAGCGAAAGAGAGTCAAGCTACTTGATAATATCTGTAACAGAGATTAAAATACAACTTCAGTTCTCCCTAATCCAGGTATAAATATTTCTCTGTTGGGTTCATTCCACCCATCATCCCCTCAAATCCTAAAACAAGTGACCTTTAAGAAATGGATAATACCTGAAGCTTAATGCAAACACATGGTGCTAAAAAAAAAAAAACTAGCTAAGAATTCTCAGAATTTGGGCAAAAAAAACATGGTATAGTGACTGTTTCAGCAAGGAAACAAACCCTCTAATCTACCCAAAGTATAAAACCCTGTCACTCAAGGCTGCTGATAAATGCAAGACGATAAAGACATACATTATGGTGGAACACATGTTTCATTTTAGATATCATTTATATTTCCTCCATCTGTCATTTCCTGATAACAGTCGTTTTTGTAAGACAGGATGGCAGAGACCCTGTACTTTCCCTAAGGTGTTTTACAACTGTTAGCTAAAGCTTTCCCAACATGGAATTTTGCCCCCTGGGACCTATAAGAAATCAAACCGAAAATAAGGGGAGAAAAAAAAGAGGAAATGAAAGCAAAAATACACGTGTCCATATGTTCCTCCTAACATGCTAAGAACTGACCCTTAACAATTCTGTCTTTTAGGGCAACAAATGAGGGGCTCTCTATTTTCCTGGCCTAAAATCCATCCTCCTGTCACTGCATTAAATAAGAATCAAAATGCCACCAAAGAAGAAAGGTAATGGGGTTATGGTTTGCTTCACAGAGTGAGCTATTTGCTTTTGAAATAAATCACGTTGTCAAAATCTGAACTGAGAAAGCAGACCCATATCTAATTCAGGAAAGAAAATAAAAGAGACAGATTCAAACTTTCCAAGGCTCTTGGTTTAGATCACAGCTCAAACATGAAAAGAATTCTTCCGCAGACTCAACCCATTTCTGAATTTGTGAGTTGACCAGAAGACCTCCCTGAAAAAGCTATCAAACAATCCTGAATAGCAACCCTTATTGTGCGCCCATGCTGAACTGGATACCAACCTCTCTCAAGGCAGAGTAAGGTTCTCCTGGAAAAAAAAAAGTAAGTCTGGGGTAGTCTACACACGGATGACTCTTTGACTGAAGGCGGCATCAGTCTTCTTTAAGGCAGAAAAAGGCACACAAGAGAATCATTCAGGAATTCTGTCCTCAATGGATTCCTGTTTTCAGATTCTATGATAATCTGGGAGATGGGAACAGAATGGCTGGTCTAGGGCTACAGGTCATAAATGTTTATGAATTCATGAGGCTGGAAAAGATGTATTTGTGGCAATTTCTCAGGCCAAAGGGAAGGAAACTAGCCCTTGTGTAGTCCTACACATACTTTCTATGTGCTTTCTATATATCCCTAATCTTACATGAGCCGCTCAACATGGTAGGTGCTCACAGAATCAGAGGGGGGGAAGCAGATGTGGCTCAAGTGGTTGGGCTCCCGTCTACCACATGGGAGGCCCCGGGTTCGATTCCTGGGGCCTCCTGGTGAAGGCAAGCCAGCTGCGATGGCCGGAAAGCTGGCTCAGCAAGATGACGCAACAAAAGGGAGACAAGCCGACACAGAAAAACCCACAGCAAATGGACACAGCAAGCACAAGCAGCAAGGGGGAGGGGATAAATAAATAAATAAAATCTTAAAAAGAATCAGAGGGGTAAGATAAGTTAGCAACCACACACAGCCAGTGGTTGAAAGAACTGTACTTCAAACCCAAGTGGGCCTCACTCAAAACATCCATGTTGGTTAGTAGTGCGTGAATTGATTAGTTTAATTAATTAATTAGTCTCTTAGCATTCCAGATTGTTCTCAGCCAAAAGCACAGGACCCCAGAGCTAAAATCCCATCACCCAGAGACCCCTGGGAGTTCAAACATTTTCCAGGTGATCCTCGCAAGGCCAGGCCAGGCCATTTACAGAGCAACCTACAAAACTCCTTGAAATCAGAAATATACTAGATTCTAAACTGGACCTTTGAGGACCGGTTCAGAGCCAATGAATATTAATTAATTAGTAATCGGCCTTGCTCTGCAAACAAGAACACCTGATTGCTGGGCTAATGTATTGTTAGGCAGGCTACCTGGCTGGCAAACTGGCTCCCTGGCTGGCAAACTGGCAAACTACCTGGCCTGGCAAACTTTCAGATGACTGCGTACTACCCACTGTACCAGGAAGTGTGCTAATCTTATTCCTACTTCTCACTTGGCCGGAAGCCTTATTTGACTTCACAATGGCAGAGTCATAAAAGGTTGTATACTCAAACTTCAAAAACTTCCTCCTATCCCAGCCTCAAGAAGCTATTCCCCATAACGTCACTCTGCAATAAATGGCTCCTGCTTCTACCTTGACAATTCTGATTTCAAGCACTAGACTGGCCACAGGACACTAGAGTCCACAGGGCAAAAAGTAGCAAGGTTCTGAGGTTAGCTAAGTGTGTGGCAATGAGCAAATCAGCCAACATCCGTGTCTCAATCTTCCTCAGGGAACTCAGAACATGCTTTATTTTTTTTTTTAAAGCATATAATATTAGTGGTGCTAGTAAACTATAGCATTATGTTAAAGGTTTTATTTCATTATTTGAAATATTTTATTTTCTATAATGTATACATCATGGGACTGTCCATTACCTTATCAAAATAAGAAAATGACATCAGAGTTTATTGTCCTCAAGCACATAGAGGAGTCAAAGCCTGGGACTAATGGTTTATCCTCCATGAAATACCTATTTAGATCATTAAACACCAAAACATTAAAATTAATCAGATGTGATTCCACATTTTTTGATTTAGAATTATAAGTATACGAGACTAGCATAAGCATGAAAATTCCATTTTGCCCTTAACTGAAGCAAAACCTTGGATTTGGTTTTTGATTATAATCAAAGAAATGGAGTGGGTCCTAAGTAATTAACTGTAGAAAGCAAAATTATACATGGCATCAAGAATGCAGGAATATATAAAGGTATATTTTTGCTAGAATGTACAAGAGTGAGCCTAGTTTGGGAGACAGGGTAGAAGACCTCCTTGCCAAACCCAGCCAAGACATCCTGCATGATCTGGGGCAAACCACCAAAACTGTTTGTTTTAGTGGCCAGATCTCTAATACAGATCTAACAACAGCTGCTTCTTTGGGTCACAAGAATCACATTAATAATAATAGGAATTGTTAAATTCAATTAATTTTTTTGTGTGAATTAGTAATCCATTCATGTGGTAAAAACTCCAAAAGGTACAAAACATATTCAATATAAACTCTTTCTACTTCTGACACCCAGCCACCCAGTCTTTCCCTAGAAGCAATCAATGGACAATTTCTCATGTATACTTTCAGAAAGGGTCTACCATTTACAAGTACAAACAAAAACACACTTTTTTGGGGGTCTATTTACTTGCTGCTTAAAATTGTCCCTGATGCCTACTGGATACTGTATACATGTTTTGCATCTTGTTTTTTTACCCAAATATATATATTTTGGAGTCAGTGTCAATGTATAGATATATAGAGTTGCCTCATTCTTTGCTTTCTTAAATTTTTTAAGTTTAAAGAAAGAAAGAAAAGTGCACATACCACGCAGGTACATCTCAATGAATTTTCACAGACTGAATACACCTACATAACCAGTACCCTGATCAAGAAACAGGACAAACATTACCAATAACCTAAATGCCCTCCTCAATTCCCTATCCATCCACCTCCCACCTGCTGCCATCAAAGGTAACCACTATCCAACTTCTAAGAACACAGATTAGCATTACCTGTTTATATTTCTAATAAATGGAATAATACAGTATGTATTCTTTTGTGTCTACCTTCTTTTAACCTTATGCTTTTGAGATTTATCCATATGTTGTGTATATATGTAAATCGTTCATTCTCATTACCCTGTAGTATTTCATTGTGTGACGATACCACAATTTATTTATCTATGCATCAACTGGTAGGGGTGGGTGTGTGTGGGTGTGTGTGTGTATGTGGTTTCCAGCCTGGGGCTATTTCAAATAGTGTGCTACAAACATTCTTGCACTAGTCTTTTTTATAGAGATGTATTTTCATTCTCCTAGGAAGAGAAATGTCGGGTCTCAGGGTAGATCTCTCGTTAACTTTTCTAGGAACTGCTAAACAACTTTCTGAAGTGGTTGTACCAATTTATACTCCCACTATGAGTACATGAGACTCTCCACTGTCCCACATCCTCACAAACAGTTGGTATGTCTGCCCTTTTCATTGTAGTTCTCCTGGTTGTAGTGGTGTGGCATTGTGTTTATATTTCCCTGATGATGGATGAAAATCAGTACTCTTTCACCTGCTTATTGGAATCTGAATATCGTTTTTTATGAAGTTTCTAGTCCAATCTTTTGCCTGTTTTTCTGTTGGGCTATCGATTTCTCCTTATTAACTCATAGATTTTTATATCTTCTCAATATTAATTATTGGTCAGACACATATTGGAAATGCCTTCTTCCACTCTGTGCGTTGCCTTTTTAATCTCTTACAGGTATCTTTTACCAAATAAATAGTCTTCATGTTAATATGACCCAGTACCTTCATTTTTTCTTTTAAAGTTATTATAAAAATAAATTTTAAAAAAGCAAAAAAAAGTTAGTGTATTTTGAGTCCCTTTAAAAAATTCCAAAGTCATGAAAATGTTCTCTTATGCTTTCTTTTAAAAGCTTTCACTCTTTTGCCTTTCATACATCTGGAATCAGTTTTACAGGAGGAATTAACTAGGGATCTAGATACACTTTTCAACATGGAGAGAAGCAATTGACCCAACACTACTTATCAAAAAGACCACCCTTTAATTACTGCATTGCAGTGTCATCTTTGTCATACAGTTTGTCTACCACTGAGTGATTCTTTTTAATGGCTGTATAGTATTCCACTGTATATATGTGCCATAATTTTTTAACCCCTCCCCAACTGATCAACACTTAAGTTGTTTTGATGTTTTTACTACAAATAATGCTGTAATAAATAGCCCTGTCCATATATCACTCCCCACATATGAGTATCCTTGTAGGCTATATTTGATAGAGGTTGCACCAATTTTAATAGGATTTTTAAAACCACAACAAACTCCACAGCATTATTATAAAATACAGTACATCACAATTTCAATTATAGTAAAATTCCCAACATGTTTGAGCATTAGGATCTCTTTTTTAAAAACCAATAAATGTGTAACTATGCTTCTAATATCAATCAATTAAGAAAATATATAGGCATATAAGTTCACAGAATCCTGCAAGATGGAAACTAACAATCTAAAACAAATCCTGCCATCATGTTCTGATTGACAGGCTTTCTCTGCTTAGCAACACCATCTTGCTGTTTACTCCTGTATGGAGGAAGCTCAAAGCTCAGCAGCAGCACCTCCGATACAAGATGATACTGCCCCTGTTCCAGGAAGAGTTTGCACCAGGAAAAGGACAGTGGCCATCTCTGCATGGAATGAGGCTGCACTTTTTCCTGTAGAATAAAGCTCTCCATTTCCATCAGGGAGAAGAGGGCAGAGAGAAGCTGAATCCACTGTGAGAATGAGGAGCCTTCTTTCCATTTTTCCTAAGCCTCGGAATATGGCATCTGCACTCTGGTTAAAAATGCAGTTCTTAAAAAATGCAAACGTGCTCTCTCTTCCAGGTCATATTATAATTCTTTATCATCAGTACATGCCCCTTCCTTTACCCCTCAATACTTTGCAAACACACTGACCGTTGCTCTCAAGCATGCCTATGATGCAGTGGGAATACCATGTCACTTAATTTTGCAGCTGACATCACGTCAATACCACAGTGCTGAAGACCAAAGGCCCTGACACCAAGTGAGAAGTCAGCGGTCAAACCGTGGAACCCACAGCGTGACTTCCACTTTGCAGGCTCTAACCTCCAAAATGCACTTCCTTCCCAGAACTCTTGAAAAAAAGAGAAGATAGTTTAATAATAGCTCCATCTTCTTTGTAACAAAACCCCCACCTGGAAAAAACTCAGGAAAGACACAGGCATTTTTCCACTGGGATTCAGAGGGGAGAACTAACTTTTTAGAACCCTATAAGAGATCTGGTAAAGGAACTTCCTTTCCCCAGACCTATAAAAAGAAAGGAAGCGGCTAAAAGACAAGTTGAAACAAAAAGCTGTTACTAGCTGTGTGATTCTGGGTAAGTCATGTAATGCCTCTGGGGCACTTTTTTTTCTATCAAATAAGAGTGTTTGCCAAGAGGTGATGCTTATAGACTCCAACTCTCAACAGTTTATGATTCTAGAAACAAAAGGGCAAGGCTGTTAGACTTATAACTGAATCTTTTTTTTAATTAGTTTTTTTTTATTATTTAAGAAGCTTTAGGTTATATAAATGTTACATAAAAAAATATAGGGGAGTCCCATATGTCCCTCTCCCTCCCCCTTCCACACTTGCCCACATCAGTAACATCCTTTATTAGTATGGTACATTTGTTACAATTGATGAACACATATTGAAGCATTGCTACTAACCATGGATTACAGTTTACATTATAGTTTATACTCTGTCTCCCACAACTTTGTAGGTTGTGAAAAAATATACAATTGCCTGTATCTGTCACTGTAATGTCAAGCAGGACTACTCCAATACTCCAAAAATGTCCCCACATTACACCTATTCTTCCCTCTCCCATCCCTCAGAACCTCTGGTGGCCACTGCCTTTATTATAACTGAGTCTTATGACTGATTCATATAACTGGGCTCTGGCAGGAAAGAATGAGGAGAGCCTTATCTTGCTAGGCCTACAGAAAGTACAAAGCAAGTACAATGCATCCTGACACAACTAACAAGACAGTAAGCAGGATGCATTCTTACCTTGGTGAAGTCAGGGGTGGGGAAAAGGCTATTTTCAAAGAGGAATTCATCTCTACTACACTTTGCTTCTCACAAGTTGTTTTAAAGGCCAAAGAACTGACCCGCTGGAGGCGTAGAGAGGGCATTTCAGGGGTCAACTACATCACCTGCCATAGGCAGTCAGAGAGTTTAATCTAGTGAGGAAACGTAAGAGAAAATGGCACAGTCGGGAAAAAGGTGGACAATGAATATGAAGCCCTTTGAACAACAGAGGCTTTGCAATGCTTTGCATTGCTTTGCAATGGCACAGAGCTTTTGAGAAAGACAAAGACCACTTTTGTCTTCTGCCAGCAATTCAGACAATTGTTTGAGTGAGCCCTGACTGATGGCCCAAGCTCTGAAGACATGGCCGGAACATCACTGGGAAAAATAAAATTATTTTATTTTATAAAATCTCTCGCCGCTTTCCCTTGCTCACCCAACATGGCTTCAAACTAATTTTTAGCCTAATCTCGAAAGCACTTTTTACAAGCTTAAAGGAAAAAAAAAAAAAAATCACAACTATTCCAGAGATTTGTGGGAGGCTAATTATAAATCAATGTCGAAAGAACTTCTTTCCTTTAATGTTCCAAAGAGAATAGGCAAATCATGGGTGGTTGTACCTAAACTGATGAGTTTTTCTCTCTCCCCGATAAGGGAGAAAAACTATTTTTCTATCACTGAAATGTTTAGGGGAGAACAAACTAAGTGATTTTAATCAATTTCTGAGCCACAGAGATATGGGTTAAATTCTATTACAACTCATTTCAAAGAAATGGCACACACATCCCTGTTTTTATTTTCTCTTTTGAAAGTACTAAAATCTTTTATATGCATAGGGTTATAATTATAATGCTATTGGTACTGAATAATGCCGGAAATAAGCTAGAATTTGGAAATACTTTGTTTTATGGAAAAATTCATTGCAATGAGATTTGATTCCTTATCCCCAAAACTCAACAGTGGTTTATCTGTTAAAATTAAGATGAGGAGAAAACCAGAAATTAATTTAAGGTTTCAGCTGACACGATGGCTATATATAAAGCCTTCTGTAAATTCAGACAAACTAATTTTTTAATAACTACTACCTTTACTTCAAAACCCCTCACCAGTATAATAAATTCTTTTTTCTCTTTTGCTTACATTACTTATGATCTCGTACGCTACTTCTTTATCCTGTTTACAGGCAAATATATTCTTACTATAAGGCATCTCAACTCCCTTTTGGTAATGGGAAGTAACAAATGAATTTAAATGTCTTGTTTCTTCCATTGGACTGCAACTTCTTTCTTTCCTGACTCACGGGCTCAACACAGTACTAACCCAATAAAACTCAGAAACTTCTAAACTCTATTGATTGCTTTGGTCAGGCCTTTTCATTCCATTTAGCCAATCCTATAATACCCCTTCCTCCATGACGCCTCCATGAATAATGGGGGAAAAAAATAGCAGCAAATCCCCATTGTTCCCTTCCTACCTAATAACACATTTATGACATAAATTCTGTTCCCATTCCACAATGTTTAAACAATCCTTTGCTCATATATTTTATGAAAGCTATTTTCTCTGTTATTAAAATGGTCCTTTTACTACTGCTTTTGATTTTATCTCATGGGAAGCATGCATAGAGTGGTATTTTCCATAGTATGGGGGGACTTCCTCTTATGATAGGCAAGATGAATTTAGTTAGACAATGGTTTCATCATTTATTCATTCAGCATTTATTTACTGAGTGCTTACTATTTGTCAGGCGCCCTTCCCCAAGCTGGGGTTCAATGACGAAAAAGATGAAGCCCCTGTCCTCATAACTTTACATTATAGTATGGGAGACAGACAGTAAACAAAACAAATAAGAAAATTACACGGGAAGCCGATGTGGATCAAGCAGTAGGGTGCCTGCCTACCACATGGAAGGTCCCGGGTTCAATTCCTGGTGCCTCCTAAACAAGATGAGCAAAACAGCAGGCTGACGCAACAAGACGATGCAACAAGATGACTCAATAAGATGACACAATGAGGAAACACAATGAGAGACACAACAAGCAAGGAGAGGAGGTGGCTCAAGTGATTGGGCAACTCCCTTCCACGAGAGGTCCCGCATTGGGTTCCCAGTGCCTCCTGAAAAAAAAAAAGACGACGAATAGATCCAGAGAGCACACAACGAACAGACACAGAGAGCAGGCAGTGAGCACAAACAACGAGGGAGAGAAATAAATAAATAAAATAAATCTTTAAAAAAAAGAAAAAGAAAATTACAGATCGTGCAAAGAAAATAAAGCAAGGTAAAGGGACATTGAGAAGTGCATGCAAGAAGAGGAAGGAGGGTGTAAGGAAGGAGGTACCAATCAGCTAGGGTTTTCAGAGAAGGATCTCTCTCTAAGAAGCTATTCTGAGACCTGAATAATACAAGTGAATTGGACATTTAAGTATCTGGGGAAGAGCCTTCCACAACAGAAAACAGCAAGTGCCAAGGCCCTGAGTCAAATCGAGCTTGGCAAGTTTATGAAACAGAAAGGTCAGTGTAGCCAGAATGGTATGGGGAGGGCAAGAGGAGGACGACGAGGGAGACAGTGGACCTGACCACATAAGGGCCTTGAAGGCCACCGCCAGGAGTTTCAATGTCATCCTAATTGCAATGGGGAGGCCTGGGAGCATTTTAAGCAGGGAAGTGACAGCATTAGGTGTAATTAGCCTTTATAAAAAGTCCCTATATCTACTCTTTGGAGAACTACTTAAAGAGGAGCAAGAGCAGGGAGACCAGTCAGAAGGCCAGAGCACTGGCTCTGGGAGACGCGATGCTTGTACTAAAATGGTAGTGACATTAGAGAATATAAGAAGTGGTTGGTTTCAGGAAAACATTTTGTTAAGTCGGATAGACTAAACTTGCTGATAGATTTGCGGATGGGACAGACTGAAATTGCTAGATTGTTGCCTAAACTGATGGATAGATAAGACGGGGCTGAGGAAGGCACGGGTTTGGGTTTGGAGGGCATCAGGACTTCTCTTGTGGACAGGTTAAGTAGGAGTTGACCTATTAGGCAGCCACAATGAAGTGTCCGGTTTACAGCTGGATAGAAGGTCTGAGCTGGGGATATGAGGCAGCAAATTGATGGGAGTTAAGTCTAGGAGACTGAATGACATCACCTGGGGGCAGGAGGACAGAGAGAGCACAGAAAGCAGCCAGGGTGCGCCGACATTCTGGCAAAGTAGGAGGAGGCCATCAAGGACACTGGAGAGGAAACAGGATGAACCGCCAAGGGAGTGGGGGGGAAATCCATGGGATCAGAAGTCTGGAAAGGAGTTTCAAGAAGGAAATAGTCATACTCGGTTAAAAATCAAACACAAAACCACACATGGGAAGAAAGTTATGCCATTTTCAATTCTCTTTTTATCTAAGTATATCAAAGAGAAAGTTTCAGTTGGGCACCAGTCTCCTCCCTCTTTAATGAAGAGAAAGGTCTTGGGCTCTAGCCTTGACAATCAAGAGTAACCAGCCAGAATCCAACACAGGCATACCTCATTTTATTGCACTTAGCTATACTGCACTTCGCAGATACTGCGTGTTTTTTTTAACAAATTGAAGGTTTGTGGCAATCCTGTGTCGAGCAAGTCTATTGGTGCCATTTTTCCAACAGCATGTGCTCACTTCGGGTCTCTATGTCACATTTTGGTAATTCGTGCAATATTTCCAACTTTTTCATTATTATTACATCTGTTAAGGTGATCTGTGATCTTGGATGTTACTATTGTAATTATTTTGGGGTGCCACGAACCACATCCATATAAGAAAGTGAACTTAATCAATAAATGTTGTGTGTGTTCCAACTGCTCCACCGACTGGCAAGTCCTGGGTCTCCCTCCTTCTCCTTGGACCTCCCTATTCCCTGAGACAAAACAATATTGAAATTAGGTCAATTAATAACCCTACAACAGCCTCTAAGTGTTCAAGTGAAAGGAAGAGTCGCACGCTTCACACTTCAAATCAAAAGCTAGAAATGATTAAGCTTAGTGAGGAAAGCATGCCAAAAGCTAGGGCTCTTGCACCCATTAGTCAAGTTGTGAATGCAAAGGGAAAGTTCCTGAAGGAAATTAAAAGTGCTCCTCCAGTGAGCACATGAATGATAAGAAAGTGAAACAGCCTTATTGCTGATATGGAGAAAGTTTTAAGTGGTCTGGATAGATGATCAGAGCTGCCACAACATTTCCTTAAGCCACTCCTAGTCCAGAGCAAGGTCCTAACTCTCTTCAGTTCTATGAAGTCTGAGAGAAGTGAGGAAGCTGCAGAAGAAAAGTTTAAAGCTACTAGAGGTTGGTTCATGAGGTTTAAGGAAAGAAGCCATCTCCGTAACATCAAAGTGCAAGATGAAGCAGCATGTCCTGATGTAGACGATGCAGCAAGTTATCCAGAAGGTTTAGCTAGGATCATTGATTGAAGGTGGCTACACTAAACAACAGAATTTCAGGGTAGATGAAGGAGCCTTATATTGGAAGAAGATGCCATCTAGGACTTTCCTAGCAAAAGAGAAGTCAATGCCTGGTTTCAAAGCCACAAAGGACAAGCTGATTCTCTTGGTAGGGGCTAACACAGCTGGTGACTTTAAGTTGAAGCCAGTGCTCATTTACCATTCTGAAAATCCTAGGGCATTTAAGAACTATGCTAAATCTACTCTACATATGCTCTCTAAATGGAACAAAGTATGGATGACAATATATCTGTTTACAACATAGTTTAATGAATATTTTAAGCCCACTGCTGAGACCTACTACTCAGAAACAAACTTCCTTACAAAATATTACTTCTCTTTGACAATGCACCTGGTCACCCAAGATCTCTGATGGAGATGTACAACAAGATTAATGTTTTCATGGATATTTCAACATCCATGCTGCAGCCCATGGATCAAGGAGATTACAACTTTTAAGGCTTATTATTTAAGAAATACATTTCATAAGACTATAGCTGCCATAGATAATGATTATTCTGATGGATCTGGGCAAATGTAAATTGAAAACATTCTGGAAAGGATTCATCATTCTAGATGACATAGAGAACATTTGTGATTCATGGGAGGAGTCAAAATATCAACACCAACAGGAGTTTGGAAGACGTGGACTCCAACCCTCATGGATGATATCGAGGGGTTCAAGACTTCAGTGGAGTTAACTGCAGGTGTGGTAGAAAGAGCAAGAGAACTAGAATCAGAAGAGAAGCCTGAAGACGTGACTGAATTGCTGCAATCTCATGATAAAACTTGAACAGATGAGGAGTTTCTTTAGATGGAATCTACTCCTGGTGAAGATGCTGAGAATATTGTTGAAACGACAAAACAATAAAGTATTTAGAATATTACATAAACTTAGCTGATGAAGCAGCAGCAGGATTTGAGAGGAACGACACCAATTTTGAAAGTTCTATTGTGGGTAAAAGCTAGCAAACAGCATCACATGCTACAGAGAACTCATTTGTGAAAGGGAGAGTCCATCAATGCAACAAACTTCATCATTATTTTATTTTAAGAAATCACGACAGCCACCACAATCTTCCACAACCACCACCATGATCAGTCAGCAGCCATCATCAGTGAGGCAAGACCCTCCTCCACCAAAGAGTTTACAACTCGCTGAAGGTTCAGATGATGGTTAGCATTTTTTATTAATAAAGTATTTTTAATTAAAGTCTGTATATTTTTTAGACAAAATGCTATTGCACACTGTAAAACAGTTTGAATTTTGTTAATACCAGAAAAGATTATGTTCTTGAACTAATCCACTCCCGAGGGTATGGGGCCCTGTGATTACGTTAGATTCAATTAAGCACGCCTTTGATTAGACTACTTTCAATTAGAGCGCTTTAGGTCTTTTGACTGGACTACATCAGTGAGGTGTGACCCAGGTTGTGTCTCTGCTGAGAACACACACAGAGAAAGAAGAGACACAGAGAAAAGAAGCCACCATTTTGACCCTGCCATGTGAGAGAGAGGATGCCAGAGAAAGACCGCCATCTTGCCTTGCCATGTGGCATGACTCTAGGATCTGCCAGCAGATCTCTGGTGAGAAAGCACCTCTGATGGTGCCATGATTTGGACATTTCACAGCCTTAAGAACTCTAAGCTTTTACCCCAAATAAATTCCCTTTATAAAAGCCAACCCATGTCTGGTATATTGCATTGGAAGCCTTTGGCAAACTAATACACACACTCAAGAGACTAGAGTATAGTGTAAGCATAATGTTTATATACCCTCAAAAAAATTAATGCAACTTGCATTATTGCAATATTTGCTTTATTATGGTGGTCTGGAACTGAACCCACAGTATCGCTGAAATATGCCTATATATCGCTCTTTGATTTTTGTTGTATTTCGTTTTAGAGTTGCCTTCTTTCTGTGGCAAGTGATGCTGGTTCTCCTTTAATGGTAAGGATGTGATTCTCTTTTAATAACTTTTTTAAGTAAAAGAAAAAAGGCAGACAACATAAAGAAAATGTTAAGTAAAAAATAACATAGATGGCAACTGGTTATGGCAAAAACCATGAAGCTGTTGCTATACAATGGTACCTGGACATGGCACAAATCAAGGTGATCAATGAATAACTTAAGTTTGGGAAACGCATATGGAGTAAAGGGTTTCGGCCTAGAAGTGAGACTGTAGAACCTTAGATGAGAAGCTTATCTTCTGTGAACCTCAACTTTCTTATTGGAAAAGGGGGATAATAACATCTCACATTGATGATTTTTTTGAAATAACAAGCAAAGCAGTGGTTCTCAAACTTTTTTGGTCTCAAGACACCTTTACAGTCTTAAAAATTATGGAGGAATCCTGGAAGGCTTTTGTTTATGTGGGTTTTTAATTATCACTACTCAGAGGCTGAGACACTGTTAAAATATTTATTTATTTTAAATTAGTATAATAAACCCAATATAAGCAAAAATCCATATTTTTATGAAAGAAACTATGTTTTCAAACAGCAATCCTTAAAAGAGCTGGATTCTCTTATCTGCTTGTGCATTCAATCTGTTGTGACATAATACGTCACACAGTCTGTGGAAAACTCCACTGTGTACTCATGAGACGAAGAGAGTGAAAACAGGCAAATAATATTTTAGTATTATTGTGGAGAAGTTTTAATCTCATGGACCCCCGAAAGTGTCTCCGAGATCCCTACATATCCCTGGAAGACACTAAGAATCACTGAAAGAACATTACCTGACACAGGATAAATCCTTAATAAATATTAATGCCCTGCTCCTTTGATTCTTAGCCTCAGTGCTATGAGGGCAAGGACTTCCTCAATCCATTATAACTGTGTAATACCTAGCTCAGTGTTACCTGCAGAGAGCCGATCAACAAGCGTTATAGTTATTGTTACTTATTTTGTTTCTATAACTAATTAGCTGCGTGATTTTTCAGCCAGGAGTTCTTAATCTGTATTCAAATTCTGGGGATCCATGCACTTGATTAGGAAAAGAAATTACATATCCATTTTCTGACACTTAGCATTTACTTCATTTATTACCACAGGCAATAACTCACAAGTAGTACCTGTAATAATGTCACCAACAGATATCACGGATATTTTCATAACTTATTATACGTACTGCAGATATCATGAAAGATCATACATGCTCATCACTAATTCCAAGTTACAGTAGTTATTAGACCTGTCACTAGATCTTGTTATTTCATGCATTAACAAAGAAGCAATGTTACATTACAATACCAAAAACTTCTGGAAATATTTTGATAATCATATTTCAATATAACTGGTTTCCTTTTTGATACTCTGTATTTTATTTTATGCATTTTAAAACATTCTTTAGAGAATGGGATCCACCAGCTTAATCATATTGTCAAAGGTGTCCCTGCAACAAAAAAAGGTAAGAAAAATGTCGCTTGTGTAAAGCAATTCACTTTAAATTTTTAGGAACTAATATCCTCTCTTAAAAAGGAGGTTCTTGGACTACTTACTCTTTGAAATTCCTCCCAGCTCTAACATCCTAGCTTTAATATACAGAATAAGATGTTCATTGTGAGGAAAAATTTGGTGAAAATCAGCAACACACCTGAATGCCTTAACACAGCCAAAGAGTGTGGTTTTGGCCTTTATATCGGCATTTGTAAATCTACCCTACAAATTTAAATGCTTTTAGACTAATGAAGTCTATCGCTGCTAAACACTTAAAGAGCTAAGAGTGAAAGTAAATATTTCCCCAAACTACCTTGTTATCACATCAGATTTATCACAATCCCAATACGTGATAATGAATTATTTTACAAAGTCTCCATAATCAACAATAATCTGGGTCTATCCTTGACATAAATGGCTTGTCTGGAAGCAGACTTTTTAAAAATGTTTCAATAATCAAAAGAGTAATTTGGATATGCATCAATAATATTTGCTTAAAATCTAAATAAATATGTTTATACCCTCATATCCTCAAAGAGAAAAACAACAAATGCTCCAGGGAAAAGCTAATGGATTAGGAGTTTGATGAAAGAGTCTATCAAGTCCTTTCACTTGATTTCACAAATAATACACATAGGCCATTTAGGTCCACTGAGTGATAGAGATTTAGCCAATAGTGATAAGTGAAAGGACGAAGAAAAGTCCAAGCAGATTGCATTTCAGTCCCTGTAGAAAATCTAGGCTATGACAGGGACAGCCAACAGTGGCACCACGATAAAAAATAAGATGGTATAGCCTGCTAGCTTCACTAAGTACAATTCAAGTGGAGACAAAAGCTCTACCCTCACACAGAGGAGCTCTGCAGAGGTAAACTCCTCATTGCACATCTGGGCAACACGTCTGGGTTTGAGTCATTAAAATGCTTCAACACAGCTATGGTACGGTTTTCTTCACCCAGAAACCAAATCTGACCAGCGGACACTCAGAAGTGCTAAGTTACCCAAAAAATGTTCAAGCCATTTTCCAAATTATACTTAAATGAGTCCATGTATTCCATGTTTCCTATTTTCTCAGCAGAATAGCTCATTTTTTTTAATTTGCAAAAATAAAGACAGACTGGAGGTCCCCATCTAAGTGAACAAAATAAAACTCATATGGGGTTGTGAATGGGACGCTAAAACCTACTAGGGGAAAAAAAAAGCTGCGTAGAAATTAGGCGGTCTGCTTTAGGAAGCCATAATATCAACTGCACACTACATCTCTTGAGTTATAGGGATATAATGTCATAACCTTATGATTCATTAAACCTATAGATAAGAGAGTAAGTAACAAAACAAAGCATGACATAATGCAGGAAATGGGAAGAAGAGGCTTGAAGTTTGGGGACCATCAGGAAACTAGCAAATTTGAAGAAGGCAGTGGGAACCCATCTGAGTCCTGAGGAAAAAGGCTGGAATGTGGGATGCAGAGGCGGGAGAGCACTCTAAGCAGGGGACAAGCTCAACCAGAGCCAAGTCCCAAAGGAGGGACTCTCCATGGTATATCTTGCACAAGAGTGAGAAGACTAGTTGGTCTACATTGGAATGCCAAGGTAAGAAGCTATGACAGATAACGCCGGTGAAGATAAACTGAACCAGATTACAGGAACCTTGGAAGTTCGGCTTAGTTTAGACTTTACCATGTAGACCATGGAAGGCTTCCTAAAACACATTGATATAAACAATGTGTTTTAGGAATAAACCATGGAGATTTACCTCTTCAGTTAATTTGTCCTGTCAGTCCTTCTGTCAAATCCAGACCATCAGAATCTGTCCCAAATTATATCCTGGAGCAATTTTAGTACCACCTTTGCCCTGGAGATGCTATGCAAATGTTTTTCTTGACTGATTATAAATGGAAAAATGACTCCTGGCAATAAAAATCACACTTTGGGGATATGTTTGCATTAATTATGCCAAAGTCCTAATAGTTTTAAAAGCCATTTTAATCCTGTTGAACAAAATTAGAATAACATTTTAGTAATTATAAATTAATGATTAGGCATTGCTTAACATGCTTTAATTTAGTGGTTTAGTATTCGATAATACTCAAAAATATAGAAATTGATTCCATCTATATTGGAGCATTTCATTTCCAAAACCACTGGCTACTAACTGGCACCTGATTACAAGTTCCTGCATCGTCAAATCATGATGTGGCTAACCATTTCTGAGTTGTATCTACAGACCAGGGGTTCTTCACCTTTTTTGTTCCACGGACCCTTTTGCCAGTCAGGTGAAAACCACGGACCCCTTACTAAGTCCATATTATACTGTGTATTATTTAATAAATATATCACACCCACACCAACACATCCCCACAAGAATAAATTTTTTTAAAATTTCAATTCAAGCTTACGGACCCTTGTTAGGGACCCCTGCTATAGATAGATACATAGATGAGAGTGCAAGAATAGAGGGAAAGCAAGTAATTATCTATCTATCTATCTATCTGAAGAATCACCATCTAAGAATAGCATAGCAAATAAGAAAGGCTTTTTAAAAACTGACTCGTGGCTAGAGAGTTGAAAAGCACCTAAAGATTTTAGGAGTGTCTCTCAAACTGCCATAGCTGTCAAAAGAACCTGTAGAATAGGTTCAAGGACAGCCCCTCAGTAACCAGAGATGTGAAAAAAGCTGGGAGGTAGGGAATGGAGTAAAGTAAAAGAGTAAATTACAAAGAGGCCAAGTGAACCTGTGAGGAAGTGATAAAATTCTCAACACACACAACTGTGTTTATATTAGGGCATCATTCCCAGGTCTAATTGTCTCCACTAATGGCAGAGGTTTTCCCACAAGATCTCAAGACGGTTCCTCACTCCCTGATAAAAAAAAAAAAAAAGGGAGGACCATGGCTTTTCACCTGGGTCAAAAGTCCCCAGGCCGTTTGTTTCTGACCCAAAACTATATACAATAGTCCTCCGCACCCCACGCCGGCATCCCAAGGCTCTCCAGCATCACTGTTATGATTAGCGAGTGCCTGTCACAGCTTTCTTAATAAAACCTCCTCGTCTTACCCACGATGAAACAAAGGATTAAGAAGGCAATTTTGGGGAGCAGATGTGGCTCAAGCAGTTGAGCACCTGCTTTCCACATGGGAGGTCCCGGGTTCGGTCCCCCAATGCCTCCTAAAAACAAACAAACGAAAAAATCAACTCAGGGGAGCCGATGTGGCTCTGCGGTTGAGCGCCGGTTCCCACATACGAGGTCCTGGGTTCAATCCCCCGCCCGGGTATCTCA